>CAJUYH010004401.1:0-27430 GCA_910591685.1 Galerucella tenella
CCATTCCAAGTCGAAATTTACCGTCATATGTCTGATTATATACCGTAATTATGCAGTAAAAGCGGAAAAGTGCCCCAATTTTACGTTTTCCGCGATTATTTATAAACGTATCAGAAATTAAAAAAAACGTTTTGAACCAAAAGTTATAGATCTTCCCATTCCAAGTCGAAATTTATCTACATATGTTTGATTTCATGTCTAATTATGTATTAAAAGCATGAAAGTGCCACAATTTGACGTTTTCCGCGATTATCTATGAACGTATCAATAATTACAAAAAACGTTTTGAACCAAAAGTTATAGATCTTTCCATTCCAAGTCGAAATTTACCATCATATGTCTTATTACATACCGTAATTATGCAGTAAAAGCGGAAAAGTGCCCCAATTTGACGTTTTACGCGATTATCTATAAACGTTTCAAAAATTACAAAAAACGTTTTGAACCAAAAGTTATAGATCTTTCGATTCCAAGTCGAAATTTACCGTCATATGTCTGATTTCATACCGTAATTTTACTTTAAAAGCAGATAAGTGCCCCAAGTTGACGTTTTCCGCGATTATCTATGAACGTATCAAAAATTACAAAAAACGTTTTGAACCAAAAGTTATAGATATTTCCATTCCAAGTAGAAATCCACCATTATATGTCTGATTTCAATGCTAATTATGTCGTAAAAGCATGAAAGTGCCCCAATTTGACGTTTTCCACGATTATCTCCGAACGTATCAACAATTCCAAAAAACGTTTGAACCAAAAGCTATAGATCTTTCCATTTCACGTCGAAATTTACCATTATATATATAAAACCACTAATCGGCCACAACAATATTGCAGAGTAAAAGAAATGACAAAAACCCACAGGCATATGAGTGAAAACACAAGACGAAAATCATCCAACATACAATAAAACAGGATAAAACGTATATTAGAACTTACCGCCTGTGGTTTTTTGGTCGGCCTAATCGGAGGTCTGTGCACCCCATTAATTTTGTGGTACAAACCACAGGCGTTACATAGATAATGCCCGGTACCGTCTCTACGCCAAAGGGGTGTAACACTAGCACCGCAATTAACGCATTCTTTCACTAGTACCTCTTGACCAGGTGGACGTCCATCGTCTAGTGAACCTGAAGACCAAGATGCATTCACGTAAGCCGTTCCGCCGTACGGTTGTGTACTGTCTGCTTGAGGAAGCGGGGCGACGTTGTTAGCGTACTGCTGTTGGTAAGCGGGCCCGGTACTAGTCGAAGGCCAGTTTCCCGTTGTGGTGTAATAGGTCGTTTCACCGGGTGCGGAGATTAGGTTGAGCTGTGGTTGGCTACTAGAGACGTCGAAGTTAGCCTGAAAATAATATATCGATTGTTATTTTTGCATCTCAGTTGGCAATTGGAAAGTGTCCGTTGGAAGGGAGCCAATTAAGGTGGCGCTATAGTAGCAAGTGAAAGAATTTGAAAAAGAGTGCCATGAATTATTGGAGTATTTCTTAAATTATTATAAAAAATACGAAAACCAAAACGAACAAGGGAACTTTTCCAACTTATTTTGGGTCGGAAAGTACAAATCTCGCATTGCCCCGGTCTAAATGTCCTGCATATTAGGAGTAAAAGCGGAAAACTGCCCTCAACTTGACGTTTTCCGCGTTCATCTGCGAACGTTCCAAACGTTATAGATATAGATTTTCCCATTACCAAATATACCAAATTTAACGTTTTGTACCAAAAGTTATGGATTTTCCAATTCCACGTAGAAATTTACCATCATAGGTCTGATTTCATACCGTAATTATGCAGTAAAAGCGGAAAAGTGCCCCAATTTGACGTTTTTGGTGATTATCTGTGAACGCATTAAACATTACAAAAAATGTTTCGAATGAAAGTTATAGATTTTCCCATTCCGCGTCCAAATTTACCTTCATATGTCTGATTTCATGCTAAATTATGTGGTAAAAGCGGAAAAGTGCCCCAATTTGATGTTTTTCGCGATATCCGAACGTATAAAAAATTACAAAAAACGTTTTGAATAAAAGTTATAGATGTTCACATTCCACGTCGAAATTTACCATTATATGTCTGATTTCATACCGTAATTATGCAGTAAAAGCGGAATAGTACCCCAATTTGACGTTTTTCGCGATTATCTGCGAACGTATCAAAAATTACAAAAAACGTTTTTAACCATGAGGTTATAGATTTTCCTGTTCCAAGTCGAAATTCACCATCATATGTCTCATTTCGTACCGTAATTATGCAGTAAAGGCGGAAAAGTGCCCCAATTTGACGTTTTTGGCGATTATCTCCGAACGTATCAAAAATCACAAAAAACGTTTCGAATGAAAGTTATAGATTTTCCAATTCCAGGTGGAAATATACCATCATATATCTGATTTCATACCGTAATTATGCAGTAAAAGCGGAAAAGTGCCTCAATTTGACGTTTTCCGCGATTATCTATGAACGTATGAAAAATCACAAAAAACGTTTCGAACCAAAAGTTATAGACCTTCCCATTCAAAATCGAAATTTACCATCATATGTCTGATTTCATACCGTAATTATGCAGTAAAACCGGAAAAGTGCCCCAATTTGACGTTTTCCGCGATTATCTGCGAACGTATTGAAAATTATAAAAAACGTTTCGAACCAACAGTTATAGATTTTCCCATTCCACGTCAAAATGTACCATATACCATAGTCAAGTTCCCTATTTTGTACAATTCATCGAACCATATTTTTCGGAAAATTCAAATTTTGTACTCACCTGATACCTAGAAGCTGCTAAATTCGGATCTTCCCTGTACAAAACACTATTAGGAGAAGAGCTCCCAACACCTTCCCTTTGCAAGTACAAACTTTGATATTGCTGTTGCGACAAATATTGAGAAGCGTCGGTAAAACCATTATTATATTGAGCTGTTTGAAGGTTAGCGTACTCTCCGGAATGTTCTATATTAGTATTTAAAGTTATCGGAATAACATTTCCTTCAATGTTCACAGTGGCGTACTCTAATTCTTGCGAATAATTCGAATTTTGAAAATTCTCTGCCGGCATTTCCACATTCGCCGCCGGAAATTGTTCTCTGGGTGGTTGTTGTTGATGCAGCTCGGGAAAATTATTATCCTCCGTAGCCTCTGTACTTAGATCCGATGGACTCCGTTCGTTCGGAGTTGAATCTGTAGTTTTAACAACCTCTTCAGTTGCCGGTTCCGGTGGTTGTTCTTCATTAGTTGCAATAATCGTACCGGATGTAGTAATGAAATTTCTTCTGATTACTCCCGGGCCAGCTGCCGTTAAAGATGGTTGGCACTCGGTGTCAGTTACTTCCTCCTTTGGTTCGACATTTTTAGGCGAAGGCTGCGGCTCTTCTTTCAAATCCATTTTGCTGTCGACAAAGATCGTTGGTTATTTTTTTTTGGTATGGACGGAAAAATAAAATAATTTTGTCCACGAATATTTGATAATTTTAACATTTTAAGTGTGCTTTTTCAAAAATAATGACATTATTAACCAGAGAATAATAGGTGTGTATAATGAAAAGGTAACATGACACATATTAAATAAAAAATTTCTCTGTTCCTATGTCTAAAACTTCTCAATTCACCATTAGTCCAGTAACTGAACACCTGAAAATATCGAAAGCTCCTGAAAAGTCGCTGAAGTCACTTTGGCTCAATTTGTAGGTCAAGGCATGTGTTTTTAAACGAGAAAAAACTTAACGCGATTGAGTTTACGGAAGGGGGAAAAATGACACCCTAGACCCTGGATAACGGGCTTCTCGCTAATATCTAGCTCAATTTGCGAATAAGAGAATTTTTATTCGAATAGAAAATGAAGATCGTCTTATTATCTACAAAAATGGTACCCATCATTTTTTTCGAAAATTCAATAATTATCGAGATAATAACACCTAAAAGTCTCCTCATTTCAGCTGCTGTCTATGCATTAACTTGTAAGCGGGCGGACGAATTGTTTCATAACTCGGCAAAAAATTGACATTTCCCGATGATTCAAAGTTCGTCGCAATGGGAAGACCCGTAGCTATCATTCCATGTGACTTGTAGCTCGTTCGTACTTGACAAAAATATTTTAAAAAGTGGTCAAAGTTTTGTTCTACAAGATTTTGAGACTATTTCATTAATTTGTTCATATATTTTTTTGAAAAATAGTCTTTCATCCTAATTCCCTTTTTATAATGGAACCTTAGGAGGTCTTGAATGATCTAAAAAATTTTTTTTGAATATCTTTCTTGCGTTTCGATAAAAAATTGATTTGGTTATTTATTTATTTGAAAAAAAAGTCCGGTTTTTACCGGTGTAATCAATTTCAATGATTTCTGTAAAATGATTGGATTTTATTAAAAATCACAAAGTACATTCAAAAACTAGACACTCTAGGCTTCAAATTGATGTGCATTGAAAAGCAATATACCTACAGTGTTATTCAAAAGTTCCCTCCCCCCTCGTATCTTTTGAACGGCTACACTTACATCAATAAAATTTGGAGGGTGAAAATAAAGTATTGTAAACTTCTCTACGAATGGTAACAGGTGACGTAATAGTAATAGATGACGTCGCAGTGCTACTCTGGCCAATAATTTTACATAGCTACATAGCCATATTAATTTTGTTTGGGTTTAAACTAATTTTGACGGATATACACTCAGGTGCAAAAAATTCGATCCATACGATTTTTTCAATAAAAAATTAAGATCTTTGGATATTAAACTTTAAAATAAGTTATAGATTGAAAAATACGTATTGAATATCAATAAAACCCATATAGTTTACAAAAAATAAATCTTTATTTTATAGTGCCATTCACCATAATACAGGAAATTGAAAAATGAATGAAAACTTCTTGAATAAAAAATGGCAATACAAAAATGTGGTGTATGCAGTGATAATTAATACCTAGTGTTTCCTCCTCGGGCCCTTATAACAGCTTGAATACGGCGTGGCATCGAGCTAATCAACCTATGGATGTCAGTTTGGTCCAATTCTCTCCATATTAACTGAAGAGTCGCACCAAGATCAGCCAGGTTGTTTGGACGAGGTATTCGTGCTCGATATTGCCTTCCCATTATGTCCCACAGATGCTCAATTGGATTGAGATCAGGACTGCAAGCTGGCCAATTCATACGGACAATTCCCACCTCTTCTAAATAGTCATTGACGATCCTAGCACGGTGCGGACGCGCATTATCGTCCATGAAAAGAAAATTGTGTCTGATGAACGGGGCAAAAGGTATCACATGCTCATCAAGAATGGTCGTTATGTATCTTGCACCCGTCCAGGAACCAAACACTCTGAAAGCTTGGGAAAAACCCCAAGTATCTTTCAAGCGGAAATCCACGCCATAAGAAAGTGCGCCCAGTTCAATATTGATAAAGGATACAGAAGACAAAGGATTATCATAATGTCGGATAGTCAAGCAGCCATTAAGGCACTGAGCTCTTGTGTAATCAGTTCCAAAATGGTGTGGGAATGCCTAGACAAACTCAATGAACTAGGCGAGAACAACATAGTCACCTTACTATGGATTCCAGGACACACTGGAATAGAAGGAAATGAAATAGCAGATAAACTAGCAAAGAGAGGGACTGAAATACCTTTCTGGGGGCCCGAACCCTTTTGCGGAATCAGCTCCAATGTAATATTGGAAGAAATAAGTAATACCGAGAAAAAGAGAAGATCTGACCATTGGAAAGATCTAGTAGGGCTTATACAATCAAAGACTCTTCTGGGTGACTACAACCTGTTGAGATCAAAAGAATGCATAAGTCAAAGTAAAACTGCGCTAAGAGTTTTGACAGGGATCCTAACGGGACATTGTCGCCTGAATGGGCACCTGAAAAAGCTCAAAATAGTGGAGGAAGAAGAATGCAGATTTTGTGGAATGGAAGAAGAAACCTCCATCCACATACTTTCCAACTGCACAGCACTCCAGAATCCTAGAGCACAGCACCTGGGAGATTACTGGATAGAAGAGGAACATTTGCCTAAGTTGAAGCCTGCAGACATCCTAAAATTCCTCCGGGAAATAGGACTAAAGGAACTACTAGTTTCTGAGACTCTCCTCAGAAACTGAGTAGAAGTAAGGGGGCACAATAGACCTTTTAGGTCTCAGTGAATGTCACCCCAAAAACCACACATACATACATACATACATCTTGCACCCGTCATAGAACCGCCATCCACGATAGCTAGGTCAGTACGAGCTTCGTAACTTATACCACCCCAAATCATCACTGAGCCTCCTCGATAGCTTATTCTTTCTGCAATATTACACTGAGCAAATCGCTCTCCTTGCCTCCGCCAAACTCTTTCGCGGCCGTCTGGTGACCTCAAGCTAAACCTGGACTCATCTGAGAACAATACACTTCGCCAGTCTGCGTCATTCCAGTTTTCGTGTTCTCTTGCAAAGGAAAGTCTAGCTCTGCGATGCTCTACGGATAATAGTGGACATAGGGCTGGTCTTCTGGATACTAAATGAGCTTCAGCAAGTCGACGTCGAACTGTCCACCTGCTTACATCCACATTTCTCACTTCATTCAGACGATTGGCCAGTTGAACTGATGTGTTATGCCGATTTCTAAAACATGAAGTTACCAAAAATCGGTCATCTCGTTCGGATGTTGCCCTTCTACGACCGGAACCTGGCCTCCTTGTGAAGTTGCCGGTTTCATTGAATCGCTGAACTGCTCTTTGAACCGCCGAACGACTAACACCCAACACATCAGCTGCATAATACTGGCTACGACCATCTTGAACTAAAGCCACCGCTCTAGCTGCATCCGTCGGAGTTAAGAACATTTTATTGCAATTAGAATTAAGAATGCAACGCGTTTTGACACTACAGGATCACTAAGGTAACCCGGGTTGAAATAAATGCAATAAACATTATCTTTTCGCTTATCGGAATAATTTTTTCAAATAAAACATAAATGCCTTTGTGATAAAAAATGCAGAACTAATATAAACATTTGAGTTTATTTCGGATATACGAGGGCATACCTAAAAATACATATGCCATACAATAACTTGAGAGTCGCAAGACTTAAAATAAATGAGAAAAAAGAAATGGATCGAATTTTTTGCACCTGATTGTATTAAATAAATACCAAAATTATTGAAATTATTTTTTTAAATTTAATAAATCAAATATCAACAATGGATTCTTATAGCAAGTGTTTGAAATGTGCTCCGTTTACTTCCTGACAGTAATACATCCTATTAGTGAACTCTTGTCGGCTCGTTCGAATGTGTCAGCTGAAATTGCATTGCATTCTTCAATAATTCTTTCTTTCAAAACGCTATTTGGTGCCGTAGTATAAACCTTGGATTTCAAGTACCCCCATAGAAAATAATCTAATGGTGTCAGATCTGGAGACCGAGGTGGCCATTTTCTAGGACCTCGCCGGCCGATCCATCTACCTCGATATTCTTCATCCAGGTAACGTCTTACTGCACCATAATAATGTGCAGGGTTACCATCTTGTTGAAATGTTATTTCCAGATGGCCGAATTCATCTGGATTATCTTCCAGAATTTCAAAAATTAACGGCTCAATTGCATTTTGTAACATCTCCAGATACACTTCACCGCTTAAATTTGAATTTAGGAAAACAGGACCAACTATGTGGTTTTCCAAAATACCTGCCCAAACATTGACTTTTTCTGGAAATTGGGTATGTTGTTCACGAAAGGTGTGAGGATTTGTGTCACTCCAATACCTTACATTTTGTATATTCACATTTCCATTGAGGCAAAAAGTACTTTCGTCACTAAAACAAATTGTTTTTGTGTAATGTGGGTTTTGACTAATTTTATTTGTCATACATTCACAGAATTCGAGTCTTCTGTCGGGGTCGTCATCCGAAAGGTGGTGCACCATTTTTAACTTGTATGGATGAGATTTATTTTTAGCCAACACTCTCTGAACTGTACTTTTACTTACTTCACATATAGGCGCAACTTTAGTTGAAGAGGAAGTAGGGTTTACCTAACCTAACCATTTCAGCAACTATATCAAATTTTTTATCATTACTAAATGTTGGTCGACCAGATCGTTTGGCATCTTGAACACTACCTGTTGCTTCAAACTTGTGAAGAAGCTCCCTCAAATAAGTTCTTGAGATAGGGCGATCTGGGTATCTCTCATTAAATAAACGTTCCGCTTCATGGAGATTTTTTCTAGATTCAGCAATTATTAAGATAGCTGCTACTTTGTCGGCTTGAATACGTACCATTTTGCCTATGTAAACTCTTAAACGTCTCGTTAAATAATAATAAAATTAAATATTTAAGCTATTCAGTAAGACTTTGCAAAGCAACAAATACCATTAAATTGAAAACTTCAATTTTTTTTACAACTAACCAGAGACGGACTGAAAAATCTTCAATATTTAAATGAGAAATAATAATTTTGGTATTTATTTAATTTATCCGTCAAAATTAGTTGAAACCAAAACAAAATTAATATGGCTATGTAGCCAATGGCCTTTCAAACGAGATATCACTTGACATAAGGTCCTATTTAAAATTATTGGCCAGAGTGGCACTGTGACGTCATCTATTACTATTACGTCACATGTTATCATTCGTAGAGAAGTTTACAATACTTTATTTTCACCCTCCAAATTTTATTAATTTAAGTGTAGCCTTTCAAAAGATACGAGGGGGGAGGGGACTTTTGAATAGCACTGTATAGGATGATACATTTTTAAATCGCGCTTGTTCCACAGATACAGAACTCCGAAAACTGCTGAAATATGTAAATAAACAAATCAATTTTTTATCAAAACGCAAAAAAGATAAAAAAAAATGTTTTGATCATTCAAGACCTCCTAAGGTTCCATTATAAAAAAAATAGGATAAAAGACTATTTTTTTTAAATATGAACAAATCAATGAAATAGTCTCAAAATCTTGTGGAAAAAAACTTTGACCGCCTTTTTAAATATTTTCGTCAAGTACGAACGAGCTGCAAGTCACATGGAATGATAGTTAAGAGTCTTTCCATTGCGATGAACTTTGAATCATCGGGAAATGTCAATTTTTGCCGAGTTATGGAACAATTCGTCCGCACGCTTACAAGTTAATGCAAAGACAGCAGAATTCCTACAGGCAGAGCAGCATCTGAAATAAGGAGACTTTTAGGTCTTATTATCTCGATAACTATCGAATTTTCGAAAAAAATGATGAGGACCATTTTTATAGATAATAAGACGATCTTCATTTTTCACCCTAGGAAAAATTCTCTAATTCGCATATTTAGCCAGATATTAGCGAGAAGCCCGTTTTCCAGGGTTTAGGGCTCCATATTCCCCCCCTTTCGTAAACTCAATCGCGTTAAGTTTTTTCTCGTTTAAAAACACCTACCGGGACCTACAAAGTGAAGTCTTCAGTGACTCTCCAGGAGCTTTGTCCCTTCATTTACTGCACTACCAAATCAGAGTCGTAAATTAATCCCAACATTTGCGTGTGACCTAAACTTGTTCGAGTGGATTGTGCCAAATTAAAAAAAAACACATTAACATATCTATAATTAGCGATTGCAAGATAACCGACATAAAGGTTATTGATAAAAAGATGAAAATAGTTTGATTGAGAAATGTGGAAAGGTGAAATTTATGTCGGTATGTGTAATTTTAAATGATGTCATATTAGAATTGGGTGGGAATTCTGAAAAGGGTTCATTATATAGTCGAGCGTCATAAAAATTGCTCACAATACAAACACAATTTTTTTTTATTTTACTAACACCGTTTCCTGTGGATTTATTCGTTCTTAAAATTTACTATTTTAAGTGAAAATTCGTAAGTTTGAAAGCTCTTAAACTGAAGTTTAACTCTTTCAGCTCCCAGGTCTATGTTGTTTAAAATTCCAGGAGCACAGAAAGAATAAGATGAAATAGTTTTTACAGAAATTTATTGCTTACAAGTCAATTAACAACATATTAAGATTACTTTGACAAGCAAAAAATTTACTTTTTTTCACACAGTGTCCAGAAACTCTCTTGCAAACTACAGATAATAATAATTTCAATAAAAATAATCAAGTGGAGTCAGTTGGTTATTAAAGTAAAAGATCAAAGTTAGGTTTCCGAAAACCTCTTCTAGCCTAGTCAAAGTACACATAATATCTCACAAAAAATACAAATAACTCGAAAATTCAAATTTGAGTAGTTACAAGGATTTTTAGCTACAATTTTTGATTTAAACATTTTTCTGTGTTTTCATTATTCAAACAATTGGAGTGAAAAGACAAAATGTACTCAACGATTTTCCGGAAAATTGCATGAGCATTGTAAAGTTTTTCTCATAATCACAACCCTTTTAAATATCTACTCAAATTTGAATTTCCAAGTTTTTTGTATTTTTTGCGGCATTTTACGGATATTTTGTGTACTTTAACTAGGCTATTCTAGAAAATTGCAATATTTATTAATAATGATGCATATATTTTTCCAAAATTTTCAATTCCTCAACATCAATTTTTGATTTAAGCTGTAAGCATTTATCTGAATTTTTTTCCGGATCAATTTTTTTCTAAAGCTCTTGGAGAATTTCCAGAAAGGAAGCGGAAATATAAATTTTAACATAAATGTAACTGGAAGATCCTTTCTAGTTTAATAATAAACAGGGTGATTCATTAGGAAAGTGACATATTACGTTTACTGCCGATACGAGATCTCAAAAACCCCATACTTGATGGGTATTATTATTTTAATAACCAAGATACAGAATTTTTTATCTATTTTGATAAAATTCTTTATTGGTCCGTAAATTTCTTACCACATTGTTATTTTTTCGAAATTTGGCACACGACACCCTGTATATCAGATTTTTTTAAATATTGAGAAAGAGCAGTGAATCCAGTAATTTACTTGGCTTTTACGGATTATCTTGTACAATTTTGAGTCTACTTTAGTTGAAAAAAATAACTTGAATAAGCAAAATAACACCAAAAATGATAAAAAATTGGTTCAAATTTACCTCGATCATCCTCACATTTATAATTAAAATAAGCACATCGCACCTATTCAACTTAATATAGTGTTGAAACTAAAACACGCGTTCGGACTATTCGAATGACAATGGTCGGATAAAGATAGCTAAGGAGAAAAACGTTCAAATAAAGCCGAGGAAGTAAATACGAAAATTAAATAAGGCGCCTTGTGAATTTCGTCTACACGTAAACCATTTCCTGCAAAAGGTAAACAGTACCGAATAATTTTAAAAAATCAGAGAAGGAGTAACTATAACATATCATTAGGTTATTTTTTATTTATTTATTCACCTCAGGTTATGAAAGGAGACAAAGTATGACTACATGGAAAAATTTGTAATTTGGAAATGAGATCATATATGAATTTGAATATGTGGTGGCTGGTAGAGTGTTTGGGCTAATTTGGTAATGCTAAGTTTGAATTATCCAAAAAAGAGTTTCATTGGTACCTACGGTAAAAGTATATATTGCGGCAAATGTACACATTCTCTGGTAAATGTGCACATTTGCCTCCTCGTTTGGATAATGTGCATTCCACCAACATTTACAATTTCAAGAAGGGAAATGTACATTGAATTCACACTTTTTGGTAAATGTGAGAAAAAGGGGAAGGAAATATCCCTATCCAATACTTTATAATGAACATTAATATATTCAAGAAGGAGAAGTGAACATAATCAGTGGATTCTCCCTTCCCCTTAAAATATCCAATACTTTGTAATAAACATCAAGTTATTTAAGGGAATGTAATAATTGGAATTACCCTTTCCCTTCTTGATTAACTTGATAATCGCGTTACAAAGTACTGAATGGATTCACCCTTTCCATTTTTGGAAAATATCCAATATTTTGTAACACGCATATCAAGTGATTCTAGAAGGGGAACGGCTAATCTAATGTTTAAATGCCCTTCCCCTTCTCAAATAATCTAGTGTGCATTACAATGCATTCATCACTAAAGCAGTGCGATCAACATTTCTTGTTCGAAATCAAACTTAAAAAACAATAAGAGAAAGAAATATATTTACTATAAATATTTTTTACCGCAACAACATTTTCAATTTATTTGTATTCCAACTTTTCTTAAAATATGAAGGTAAGAGTATACATTCACCAAAACGTGAAGGCAAAAGTACAAATTTGCCGGTAAATGTACATATACATTGTATTCAGTTCACATAATGCCTAAATGTTTAGGAAATGTACACATTTTACGGTAAAAGTGTACATTTCCCAAGAGTGTACATTCACCATAACATCATGACATAATGGCAAAGACAATCGGAATTGATCAAATTTGAAATTTGATCGTGTTATCCTTTCATAAAGTGGTAAATATTTTTTCTGGTTGTCTGGGATGGTATTTCTACCATTAAATATTGTTAAAAAGAAGGATTGCAGTTTTTTCAATCGAAACTCTAGATGAATAGCATACAGATAGATATATGTATTTTGGGGTGACATTCACTGATACCTAAAAGATCTATTGTGCCTCTTACTTCTATTTATTTTCGAAGGAGGTCTCAGAGACTACTAGCTTCTTTATTCCTATTTCCCGGAGGAATTTTAGAATATCTGTAGGCTTCAACTTGGGTAAATGTCCCTCATCTATCCAGTAACCTCCCAGGTGCTGCTAGGATTCTAGAATTGTTGCGCAATTCGCAAGTATGTAAATGGAGGTTTTTTCTTGTCCATTCAGCGCTTTTCCAGGTGCTCATTCAGGCGACAATGCCCCGTTAGGATTCCTGTTAAAACTCTTAGTGCAGTTTTACTTTGACTTATGCATTCATTTGATCCCAACAGATTGTAATCACCCAGAAGAATCTTTGATTGTCTAAGCCCTGCTAGATCTTTCCAATGGTCAGATCTTCTCTTTTTCTCGGCTTTACCTATTTCTTCCAATATTACATTGGAAGTCCTTCCCTTTGCCAGTTCATCTGCGATTTAATTTCCTTCGATTCCAGTGTGTCCTGGAATCCATAGTAAGGTGACTATATTGTTCTCGCCTAGTTCATGGAGTTTGCTTCGGCATTCCCACACCATTCTGGAACTAATCACATAAGTAGTGCGTTCATAATATATGGTTTTGTTAAGAAGCGAAAACAGACAGTGCACTTGTCAGTCAGACGACGGGGTAAACGATTCTCGTGGTGCGTTTGTGTATGCTCTGGTGTAGAGTGTGAAATATTATAAAGGCTCACTATGTACCCAAGTATATTGAAAACTGTGATCTAACCATAATCTGATGACACAGAACTACTGAGGGTGGGTATTATAAAACTATTTTGACATATAAATGAAAGTTAACTTGTAGAATGACGTCACATGCTATAAGGTTTGTTCCAACTAATCGAAATGATGCGTACATGAACGTCACGATCATGCGCATAACAAAATTTCCGACAATTCCACGGACTGATAAAAATGCGTTCCAACAAAAACTGGACACGTTCATGAACGTGTCGGCGAATGATCATTTTCATCAGAGATCTGGATGTAGAACCGTTCGTCCAAACTGTCACTTGATGTTTTAGGGCGAGTTGTATCAAACAGTTTCAAACACCTTAACTCGGTTTAATGATGACTGATGCTTAGACTGATGTAATTGTTGATAATAAATACATCAATCAGCCACAGTCTAAACATCAGTTATGATTAAACCGGGTTAAAGTGCACAAAACAGTCTAACCTATAGAAGTGAAAGTCCAATGAATGAAAAAATGAGGTGTCAAACCCATCCACCTGAAGCGCTAGTTGCAATTGAGTTGTGGAAATAGGCTGAGGCCGAAAAACAGACTAAGGAAAGAAGAATTTCAGCGATCGCAGTGGATGGGTACAGAACTATTTCATAACGCTTTTTTTAATGGAAGTTTGTTTTTGAATGACTAATGCCCGATTTCACTAACCATTTCCTAAAGTCAGGTAATACCTAAAACGAATTTAGGATTTTCTAAATGCATTTTACATTTCACCACGCGCGAAGCAATGCCTAAGAGTGATAATATTACGTATTTCCTATCACTTTTCGATCAATCCTGAAAGGCTTGTAGGAACAGCTTTGCGAGTGAGGCCCCTTTTTGTCCCAATATTGTGGTTCAAAATATATGTTCCAAACTTTGTAGGATTTATAAATCTGTTCAGCGCTTAATTCCTTTAGTTTTGGATTGCGAATAAAGGCAACCCATTCATTCAACAACAAAGGGTTATGTTTGGGAAACCTATGTCGTTTTGATGCAATGTCTGTACACCCAGGAACGCAACACTTCACACCAACCATTATAAATATTATGAATTATCACACTTGATAAGACTTACAGTACCTAATTAAAACACAAATAACAGCAGCAAATGGCAAAAGGAAACAATCTATAAAAGACAATGGTGACAACAACTATATGAGAGCTTTGATGAATTTTAGGCCTGTTTCGACAACTCAATTGCAACTAGCGCTTCAGGTGGATGGGTTTGAAACCTCATTTTTGTGTTCAAGGTCATCCTACAAACTTTCACTTCTATAGGTTAGACTGTTTTGTGGTTAAAGTGTTCGTTCCAACAATGCATAGGGTATGATGTTCATGGATTAATTCACGTAGAGGTTCTCGAACGTTTGATTCGTACATGAATAAGTTCACGAACGTTCACGTACTAATCAGAAGGTGGTTGTTGGAACAAACTTGTAGTTAACTTCAAAATGGCGAAGTTAACATTGTCGGGTGGAAGTTAACTTTATGGAAAAACCAGGTTTTCGTGATTTGATGGTGCTCTGTTCTGTCGGTTCTGTGAACAATATATAAAAAAAAAACTGGAACTATCTACGCCTCTGCTAAATCGGAAGGTAAAGAAAATTGTGTTTGAACAACATATCCTTTTCCCATTCGCGTGGCAATACTGCACCTTAAACTCGTCTGTAGCTGACGAGTACCAATTTAAAATGCGTAATTTCCTGTTGAACTATTTGACGAAAACGGTAGTTGTATAATTGTAAAATAAGACCATGGGCTAGAGTCCCGTCTAGAGTTGCCGTCTGCCGGAACGACCCTGTGACCAATAAATTCGACCCAAATCGCAGCTTTTAACTGTAAAAATTTGTAAATTCGTAGATAAATAGCCAGAGACGTACTAAGGATACTCGATATTTTATTCACGAAACCAAATGTGATTTATTTCTTATATTTTATATAAAGTTTTGTAATTCATATAAATTTATGGTAGTATTTACATTACTGTTAGATATTCCGTTTTTCTAGAAATATATTGAACTTTGTCACTGCCAATTTTAAGCAATTCATAGATAAGATAAAAATAATAGATCAGTCAGATACCTAATTTTTTAAAACCGAGTAGTAGAACGGCCGAGAGAAAATAGGCGTGGTTCTATCTAGAATGAATAAATAGTATTCTTGAACGTCATTATATCGAAGGTCAATAAATAGATGACTCACTCATGCTTCTACTGGGCAAATTGAAGCGATCAATCAGTGTGTGCGGGAACTAAACACACTGGGTGAGCGTAGCAATGTTACGGTACCCCGGGTACAGGAGAACGAGGGTCAAAAGTGCAACGAAAAAGCGGAGGAAATGGCCAAACAAGGCACATCAATGCCATTCATTGGGCCGGAACCCTTCTGCGTTGCAAAAACCATAACAAGAATGGAAACAAAAAAGTGGGTCGCCCACAAATCTCGGAAATGGTGGAAGAGCTCACCAGGACAGAGGCAAGCGAAACAGTTCAAATTAGAACACTCGCCAAAATTTACAGCAGATCTGATGGCCAAAGATAGTAAAATTGCCAAAGCTGTAGTGGGTCTATTAACGTCTATTAAGTAAGCTCAATAGGCATTTAAAGCTGATGGGATTGACAAACGAAGATATGTCCAGGTTTTGTCACCTAGAAGAAGAAACGGCAGAACACATTCTATGTCAGTGCGATAGCCTGGTAAATGTGCGGTTTTTTGCATTAGGCGAAGAAAAGCCATTGGCAGAGAGCTATATTAAAGGTTCAGTCTCTACACTAATCGATTTTTTTAAAAGAGTCAGGCTGGAGAATGTAATCTAGAGTTTAGAGGATCACAATAGATCTAAAAAAGGTCGCAGTGGAATAGGCCAAAAGCCACTTCATAAAATCTAATCTAATCTAACCAGGGAACATGGGAGAATTTGACAGTTTTGTCAATTTAAAATGATGTAATTCCAATTTTGGCAAATTTATATCCTGATCCAGAAATACGTTTTGGTTTCAGCAGGATGGAGCACCACAAGGGAGGCTAGGATAGATAGAATGACCAGCGCGATCACCTGATCTTACACCATTAGATTTCTATTCATGTGTATATGTGAAGAGCATTCTGTGAACATTTTGAACATCTACTTCATTGGAATTCATAGTTATTTTTAGTGTTTGACGTTTTATTACGATTTGCTTTAGGTACATTCTAGTTTTTTATTGTATTTTTTATTTTCTCCCATCTTAACTGCTGCAATACACTTTTTCGAATAGAAAATGAAAAGACCTTTTATACGATTACGTTTTACGTTTTTATTATACGTTTTAGGTACCTTAGAGCCGAACGACTTCAAAAAAGTATCACCAAATACAACCATGGACTTCGTCAGAAGCACAGGCTTGTAGGGTGAATTGTAATCCCTAGGGGTGAGCCACAATAAACCTAACGAAAGTCGCAGTGGAGGTGGCGAAAAGGCAGCACTCACATAGAACCTTACCTGTCATTCGAATATGTAATGTAATGGAAGTAATACATTTATTCTGTTTGCTTTTACACCCTGTATAATTAGATTGATAAAAACATCACAGACAAGAATGGTCTAAAATTGCTACGCTATGATTTGGTTCTTCAATCTTTTTAACCGTTTCCGATGCAGGTTCACAGCTAATAATATTTACTGCAAAAATTTTGCTAACAATGAATCATATATGAAAATATTAAAACAACAATTTAATATTTTCGTATAATTTTATAATAGTAGAGTAACAATGTTTGAAGAGGTTTTATAATGCTAAATGTAGGATACCATTTCTAAAACTGTTCTTATTTACACAACCTGTTTAAATAGTCATAGCAAACAGAACTCAAAGTTACAATGATATCATAAAATTTATAGCTAATTTTCATCAATATTCCATATATCATACACTTTTTTTTAAGTGAGAGAGAGTGAGAGAGTGGATCGTTGATAAGATAACGAATATGTACCAATAAAACGGACGAAATAATATACGTATTTCGATCATTTCTATAATTATATAAATTTGAAAAGGTAGAATATAATTTTTATACAGTGTTATGTGAAGTCTCCTTAATGTTCTTTGTAGTAGTTTCTTTGGAAACAAGAGATAGCAACTCGTCAGTAAGACAGTTGTCAGCTTGTAGCATAGGGATCAAAAATAAATGTTCAATAAATCTAATAACATCCTATGTTCATACCAAAAATCAACGAGACACTTCTGAACCTAATAAACCAGTCAAAGATTTGTCAACATTAGAATGTGGAGATGAGGTTTATTATCAGAAATGTCCCTCGTCCCCGTGGTTTCCAGCAACAGTAGTTGAGGTTGCTCCTTTTGCTAGATCTTATACTGTAAGAACGTAAGAACTCCTGATGGTGTTCAGTATCGTTGCAACAGAAAATATATTCTAAAACCGGCTTCCGCAGCACGTAGTACTGTTTTAGAAAATAACGAAAGTTCAAGTAGTCTTTTTGATTTAGAATCACTTACTTCAGAGCTTGATGTCCAACCCGAAGTTGTACGAGAGTCGTTTTTTTTAACCTCCGATCGCATAGTACGAAGGCCAGACATGCTCGAGGAAACTCTTCAATACATTCTGTCACTGGCGAGACCAACACGATATTTTCTGTTGAGCTGTAGTCAGGTAAACATGGCTGTCACTATTGATTCTCCCGCCAAGGGTGAATTGCGAAGTGTTATTCGTTTCTTCCAAGCAGAAGGTAACAAGTCTGTGGCTACAGACGACCTTGTTCAATGAATTGACCAAGTGATTAAGGAAAATCGAAGGTTCACCATAAGTGAATCTTCGAAATTATCGGTGAAATTTCCAGAAGTTCCAAGATCCACCCTCTATTCTGTAGTGACTGAACAATTGCGCTATAGAGAAGTTTGTGCTCGCTTGGGACCAAAAAGGTGTACTGCTTGTGGAGTTTATGCAGCCGGGAACAACAATCAATGCAGATTCGTATTGTGAAACTTCGTGACGCTTACGGAGAGCTATTCAAAACAAACGAAGAGGCATGCTGACTTCTGGAATTTTTCTGCTCCTTGACAATGTCCGTTCTCACAGCGCGCAAGTAACCCAACGGCTTCTTCAGCAACTTCAATGCGACATTTTTGAACACCCAGCACATAGTCCCGACCTAGCGCACAGTGACTTCAATCTTTTTCCCGAATTGAAGCAGTGACTTGGAACTCAAAAACACCGTCACAACTCACTCCCAATCATTAGCGGCAACATTTTATGAGGAGGGTATTGCAAAGCTTGTTCACAGATATGATAAATGTCTCAATCGTCAAGGTAATTATGTAGAGAAGTAACCTGCATTGTACATTACTTCTGTTAACAAAATCTTTTTTCTGTATATTCACCCGTCTTTTTTTATAGCCTATCGGAGGTTGAAAAAAAAACAACCCGCGTACAAAGTTCTGTGCAAACTAAAAGTGGTAGAACAATAGTTAGACCCAGACGGTTTACATTTTCAGAAAGTGACTGAGGTTATTCTGGTAAATTGAGATAGCAACTCGTTAGTAAGACAGTTGGCAGCTTGTAGCATAGGGATCAAAAATAAATGTTCAAGAGAATCAGTCGTTTCAATAAATCTAATAACATCCTATGTTCATTCATATCGTAAGAACCCGTCTAGTCAACAACATAACTCAAAGTACAAAGTAGCATTGAAAAGGGTACAAAATGCTATAGAAGATGAATTTTATTTAATAATAATTATTATTCTATATGTGAAAATCGTAGGTAAATCAACGCTCTGTAGCTTGTTGTACGTTAAAGAAAAAAAATGTATTATGCCAAACAGAGTTTTGTAATATGATGCAATATCTCCGTATCCTATTAAATTTCAATTATATTCTTTCTGGTATACAGGGTGAACGGAAACTCGAACCTGTCATTTTCTTTCTCATTTCAAATGGAACATCCTCTATTTTATAGCAAAAATAGAATTTTCGATTATAAAACTTTAATTTTTGTCTAGCATTCCCTATACCCGAAGTTTATAAAAACACAGTTATTTCGTAATATTTATTGTAAAATATAACTACTGACCTATTATGTGAAAGCATTAAACGTTGTATGTAACAAAAAATCCTAATTAATAATAAATTTTAATGAACAATTTATTCTAAACATAGCTAGCCACCAAAAGTATAATCACAACCGTAATATTAAACTAAAGGTTCAAAATGTTCACCGTTAACATGAATGCAATGCTGCAGAATAGTTCAAATGATTGACTAACATTTCTCAGCATATCAACGTTAGCAGATCGAAATGTCGCACTAATTATCTCTTTCATGTCATCTCTAATAGCCGGGGATTTTATAAACTTATTCCTTACAAGACCCGAAAAAAATAAATATACTTTTGTTAAATCGGGTGACCGAGCTGGCCAATCAGCTGGACCCCCTCTTACAGCATTGCATTGATGTTAACGGTGAACACTTTGAACCTTCAGCTTAATGTTACGGTTAGGATTATACTTTTGGTAGCTAGTTTGGTTTAGAATGAATTATTCATTGAAATTTATCACTAATTAGGATTTTTTGTTACATACAACGTTCATTGCTTTCACATAATAGGTCAATAATAATAGTTTACAATAAATATTACCAGATAACTCTGTTTTTATAAACTCTGCGTATTGGGAATGCTTGACAAAAATTTAAGTTACATTATCGAAGATTTTATTTTTGCTATAAAATACAGGGTGTTCCATTTGAAAGAAAATGACAGGTTCGAGTTTCCGTTCACCCTGTATATAAGAAAGAATATAATTGAAATTTAATAGGACACGGAGATATTGCATCAAGTTATGAAACTCTGTTTGGAAAAATACATTTTTTTTCTTCAACGTACAACAAGCTACAGAGCGTTGATTTACCTACGATTTTCACATAAACGTGTCCATATCTTTTGAAGGAATCTGTATAACATGGCAAAACCTCATATCAAAAGCTTCAAAAAAATGTAACCAATCCGAATTCGGTATAACATACAAGGGTTCCCATTTGAAAAATCATATGTTTCGTTTTTAAAGGAGTTATGCAGCACTCTGTATAATTCGATATAATTTCAAAATATGGACCTTCAGCCCATCTACTATTTTTGATAATAACATTTTTTAATATCTCTTAAAACAACCCATACACCGAAGTTTGTCGTAAGATCGGTACACCCTGTATAAGCTTGAGTAAGACGGAACTAAGAATTTTGGTAGGTGTAGTTGGACTGAATGAGCGCCAGAAATAGCTTAAACTAGTGGAGAAGGAGAAGTTTTTAGTTTCAAAGCAGTTTTATTATGGTGAATATAAATATACTGGTCCTAAGGTTACTACCGGCACTTGAAAACTGCTTATAGCATTTAATGCTGATTTTGATGGGTCCATTATTTTTTCCTTTGTTATTTAACGACTGTCTATTTCTGTTCCTAGTTCACTAGTGAGTGTTAGGGATCTTTTTCGAGCCCAACGATCTCGGGTCCTCGGTTTTACGTCTTCTCCGCAAAACAGCATTTCTATATCATACCTCGTGATTATTGATATAATGCCTGCGAGCTATGATGAACTACCCACCCTAGTACCCACCCTAGTAGTCTATAGTATTTCGCTGCTAGCTCTGCGGGGCTTCCCAGTGGTCCACATTCAAATACTTACCGCGCTCGACACACTTCACTTTAATTATCGCACTACAGTGCTGGGTTCGTGTCCTGATGTGTCTATTGAGAATATATAATAAGATTACTCGGTCTTAAAATAGTATTTGTCTTATTGTGATCTTAAGAAACCTTGGCTTGAAGTAGCTTTAAAACTAACTAAGTTTTATTAACGACTTGCAGATTGTATGGTTTTATTACGCTTCATGTCGTTATAGTTTGAAAATGGCATTTGTATATGTTCTAAAGGAACTTTTAAAAAACCTGACTTTAAAACTGTTTCACTTTCAGATGGTTTATTTGACAGTCAAATTAAAACTATTTCAATATTATTTCATGCTGTGATGAAGCTTTATTAAAACTGAACAGTCTAGATTGTATAGTTTTGGTTTTCGCTAAGACTAACTACACTCCGTGCTTTCAACAATAAAACTAAAGTCATCCCATCTCCTTGTTTGTCTCCAATAAAGCCACGTCATTTTGTTCAATGTCCAAACAGTGGTGTGTACTCTGTTTGTTATAGAACAATTTTGATTAAAAATGGGATTTGAAGCGATTAATAACCTGTAGAATATATATGTATAAGCAGTTACTATGAAAGACGTAAGTCTTGAATATATTAAAAGTAAGCGATTTATTATTAGGTTATGTAACCAATAGAAATATTTAATCAATTGAATAAGATATATCTTATATAATATTTACACTTTTTGTTATTATTCTGAAGGTGATCGAGTAAAAGGATAACGAATACACCACAAGAGGAACACACAGAAGATATTAAAATTGTTGTGGTGGTTCCCCAAATCATAATATATGGTAAAATTATCTTAGCGATAACGGAAGATAAATAACCGGAGATTACTTATATCATATTTAACACTGCGTTATCGTTTTAACAGATTCCCCAATCAGCTTCCGATATACAAATTTACTTAGAGAAAGTTGTGATACAGAAACAAAATAACAGCAAAAAACACGATATCGTTGAAAAAATAACTAATTTATATCTAAAAATGGATAAAATTAAACGGATACTGAACAAAAAGTTACTTCCAGAGAAAAATTATCGTTTATATTGATCGGTTCTTGATGGGAGAGTGTAGAAGATGAAATACATGTCGAAGAGTCGAAGAAACTAGATGAATATTGATGTTTTCTCACGACAAAACTACTTCAAATCAAGCTTGAAGGAATAAGATTACTGAGCTATGGAAAGATGATAGAAAAACTATTCAGATTGTATATCGAGAAGTGCAAAGATTAGGATAAGCACTTTGCACGGTAGAAACTGAGGAAGATACTCGCAGACAAAGGAATTAGAACAGTAAACAGCAAAAACGCAATTGTAAAATATGATGTAACAAATAATCACCAACAAAAAATTATTATGTAGATTAAAGAAGACTTGCAAATAAACATAAATATATGGAATTCAGTATTAGAAGAGGGATAGCTTGAAAAAATAGGAGTAGAAAAAGTTTGGGGAGTGAAATACAAAAAAAAGGGGAAAATTTGAAAAGACGTAGGGCAAAATAACGGGGAAAATACTAGAAAAAAGGTATATAAACTGGAAATAATTTGCTGAACCTAAACAAGAATAGAATTCGTAAATAATTAAGTATACCATCAGATGACTCATAGTCTGAAAAAGGAGTTTAAATTGGAAGAATCTCTACTTTCATCATTCACAGTTTTTTTTGTGTTTGGTCACCATTGTTTGTATTTGTTACTACAGGAAGGAAGCAACTTTAAGGGAAAGACTTAGAAGATGAAATAGATGTAAAAAAACACCAAAGTAGAAAAGAAGAAAGTTTTCACACAGCAAACCGTTTCCGAAGAAAAATACGACTAAGGAATTGTTAAAAGTCGTACCTTACTGAAAATATTAATTTAAAAATGCTTTTTTCCCAAATGAAAAATGGTACTTACCAATCAGTCAAACTTTTCTTGACTCAAACAAACTGATAAAGGTATATTTTTAAGGATGCTTCGCTCGCGTTCAACTACACCATACGTAATGATTCTATAACACCTTCGGAGTGTACCTGCGATAACCGCGCCGACGCCATCTTCTAAACAAACAATAAGATGGATGCCGAGTGCTGACGTGTATACGTTCCTATTTATGCATTATTTTCGATATACGATATTTCTTTTTTTTTAAATCCCGTTTTAAGGTTTTTTTTACACGATTACGAGGAGATTCCTTATTAAATATTATTATTAATATTATCTGGTGTGTGTCCTTAACCTTTTGTAGTATATAACGAGATAGGTATATCAGGAGTAATAAACATTATCTTGTCAACAGTATAATCATCAACCCCAAAGACAACTTTTTTTATCAGATCTGATATTATTCACCGCAGATGCTACGATAGACGAAGCAGATAAATTTTTAGATAAAATTATTGACTAATTCTCTATGTTGAATGTTGGACTTGATAGAAGGTATAGTTGTATAACGATTATATAACAGGTAAATTCAGTTTCATACATTTATTATCAATGTTTCTTCAAATTTTCTTTTTTGATTAAAAATTTCATTTTAAAACATACTATAAGCATACTCTCTTATTTCTAACCCACAATTAATGTAGTTAGTGCATATTTATGGCTACACCAGAACTGGGGACTTCTGTATCTGTATCTGTAAAGTAGGGAGGGTGAGTGTTGGCTCACATTTGCAATTGTGATAGCATTTCTTATAATAAATATCCTTTGTTAGAAAGAAAGTATACATTTATGTACTTTTTATATAAACAGTAATTGTGATTGTAGAAAGTGTTCTTCGGGACCCCTGTAGTTGTCATTCAATCTAATCCTAAAAGGAGGACAGGTTTATATAGAAAATTGGAAAACAGAGTCAAGAGTTTGGTTCTTGAGATGAAAATAAAGAGTTGGAAGTAGGAAGACTATTGATTCCCTCATTGTTCATAAACCAACAGGACGAAGTTTAGTTGCACTGGTTGCTTTGTATCTGTAGTGTAGGGAGGGTGCCTGTAGGCTCACAGCACTTAGGCCACATGTGACCCATTGTACATCTTCCCGAGGAGTTGTGCTCCTAGGTCATCGTCCATCCTGTCCTTCCTAGGAAGGTGGACAGGTCACTAGGAGACATCTCCTTCATATCGGCAGGTGTAGGCCAAGACCTACCGAACACACACTCTCTTATTGACGATAACTCCGGACACTCGCATAAGACATGAATGACAGTTTCATCTTCCTGTTCCTGTTCCTGCTCCTTCCTGCATAGAGGTGTGTCCACTAGCCACATAGTATGGAGGTGTTTCCTCAGTTAACAGTGGCCAGTCAGGAATCCTACTGTTAAAAGTAGGTTTTTCCTGGTCATCGCTAAATATTTCTTCGATGCCAGCTTCCCAGTAACAGTAACATTTTATTTTTTAAGTTGAAAAATTTGCGAAACAAGCGAAGCGTATGGAGCAATTTCAATCAACCCCTATTTTGATAAGAAAATAAAAGTATTTCAAGAAAATCACCACCATATTAACTTTTTTGACGTTTTAACAATAATGGGCTCATTTACATATTTTTTTATTTCACCATCAGGAAGAGCACATTATTTTGAGGCTCTGTGCAAAAAATTAGACGTCAGCGAGACTCCTAAGTCGCCTGAATAAAGTTATAAGCATTAAACAGCGCTCCTCTCCGAATTTCCAATTTCCAATTCTCCAAAAAAAAGGAAGCAATGGCAGAAAAGCTTAAAAAGACTCAAAGCATTCACTGATAAGTCAACATAATTTGTTTGTGTATTTTTAGGATTTCATTTTTCTTCAATAAGAATTATTATAAATCACATTATAAAATACGTTGTGAATCCATATTGAGAGGGTTATTGAAAACCACACGCTTGTATTAATCTAATTTTTTTTAAATACGTAGATGATATTGTTCTTATAGCTTGTGGTGTTATTAATGTTCAAAATTAATCAATAAAATAATGGGTCAGTTCTTCACAAATTAAATTTTATTGAGTAGGTACTGCTTTTTCCAAAAACAGGTAATCTTTTTCAGTAGATCATCAACAAAACTGGCGTATATTATGTTTTAAAAGAAATTATTCTATTTGATTCAAAGTCCGGATCAGCTCTAACAAATATCGCTTTTGTTACCAGTGAGGTGCATGTGCATTTACTTCTGTAAAAGATCTAGGAGTGATATTCGATTCCAAACTTACTTTCACTGAACATGTTAATTCTAAGGTTGCCGAAGCATTGACATTGTATGGATTTGTGATTAGAAACTGCCGTGGATTTAAGGATATTTATATATATACAGGCTATTCATTCCTGTCGGAATGGTGGCCGCTGATTTAAGCTCATCAGATTCATTTTTTTGCGGTGAATCACTCCGCTGTTTTCTCCTTATTTATTTTCCTTTATAAATTACTATGAGTTTTTGCTTCTTCTGTTATCTTCTTCCATTTTTTCCTGTCCTTTATATCTATTTTCCATTTGTTTATATTCATTTTTCGTATATTTTCTCTAATTTGATCTTCCCATCTTGCCTTCGGTCTTCCTTTTAGTCTGCTTAGTTGTGGTGTCCAGTTTGTTATTCTTCTTATTATTGTTGATGGCTCCCTTCTAGTTACATGTCCATACCATTTTAACCTTTGAGCTTTTATGAACCTCACGATATCTTCTCCTTTCATCTTCTCTCTAATTTCATGATTCATCATTTTTCTGAATTCCCCCTCTTCTGTTTTCACTGGGCCAAAAATTTTCCTTAATATTTTTCTCTCAGATATCCTTAAGTTTTCTTCGTTTTTACTTGTCAAACACATAGTCTCTGCGGATATTTGTAGTTTAAAAATGTTACATTTTTCGTACATACGCTCTAAGCTAGAATATTGCTCTGTTGTATGGTATCCATATTACAATGTTCATATCAGCAAGGTTGAGGCGGTTCAGAAAAGGTTTTTAAAATATTTAGTTTTAAAGGTTAGTGGCATTTATCCACAGAGAGGCTCTGATTATCAGATTTTGTTAGATATTTTTAATTTTGAAAGTCTTGGATTTCGTAGAATTTGTAAATCATTATCCTGTTTATATGGGTGTTTGCACAATTTAATCGATTGTTCAGATTTGATATATAGAATTAATTTTAATGCACCACAGTTCTACAATAGACAACATCTACGTTTCTATTGTTATTGGTCTCGAACAAATGTTTTACTTCATTCACCAATCAATGTTATGTGTCATAATTTTAATATATTGTGCAACACATGCGACATTTTTATAGATAATTTTAAGATTATTAAAGCTTGTGCTACTGAACGTTATACAACTATGTGAAATGTGTTTTCTTTTTTTGATTTATTATTTCTTCTATTCTTAATTAAATTAAAGGTTTCTTCTGTTATTATATAATCATTGTTTTTGCTCTGTAAAGGGATTTGTATAAATCTGTTGGGCAATAAAGGCTATTATTATTATTATTAATTGGACAGTCTGCATTAAAAAAATGCAATTTGTTACTGAGTAACCAAAAGCGTTATCTCCGTAACTTTGTCCACTAGACCAGGAATAAAATAAAACATCTGGAATCACCCTGTATATCATTTGAGAGAGCATGTATTTATGAAAATATTGACATTTTTAATCATTTTTGCCGGAAAACAGCCAAAAACGATGTGTCACATAGTATAAAATTATAATTTAATAAACTCGTGTTTTTAAAAAACTTCATAATCATTATCAAGTCCACTTCTGGAAGATTTAATGAGTCTGCTTTTTTAAAATAAGGTCCACGCATTTTATTTTATCCACACAAAATTTTGCGAGTAATTCAAAATAAATAAATTCTACGCGAGGCACGATACAGTCAGAAGCGTAATGTTTGTGCACATTAACTTTCATCTGTGGGGTTGTCAGTAGTAATACCCCTAGGGTCTTGATAATACCGAGATAATTTTGTCATAGAGAATGCTGAAAGCGTGTTGCTTGATGTTTAATAATTTTCTATACAAACTTTATCAATTTTAATCAAATAGTATTCATTTTTATTTAAAACTACAGTTGTGAAAAGTACAATTGGTAAATTAATTGAATCGTTAGATGCAATACCTAATCTTCGCGACATTTTTAATCCAGTTGGCAGTTTGACGTTTAATTAATGTTTAATAAAAAGTAAACACCAAACTGAAAACACCACATGTAAGGTATTATCGCTGTAATACAGCGGTGATTGGATGAAATTTGACACATGACTTGAAATTAAGTAATTTGATTGGTTACTATATTCAGTAAAAAATTATCACAGTCATAGTCTTCGCCCCGCAACGGTATGTTTGTTTAATTGGTTGTATTAGGAGAACGACATCTATTGACGTGAAATTTTCAGAATCATATTTTTATCCTTAGTACGACAGTTAAAAATGATTTAAAAATTTTAATAAACGAGCCCATTCTAATTTTCTGGGAACTGACGCTAAATCACTTAGTTACCAACAATAGTATTATACACCGAGGTTGTGAAGA
>CAJUYH010004402.1:0-27428 GCA_910591685.1 Galerucella tenella
TCGCGCTCCTACCCACAGAGGCATTAAAATTGAGTTTAGGGGATGACTGGCCCCTTGGATCGGTCTGTCTTTTTGTAAAAGGTTTTAAAATAGTTGTCTGATGGACATATATAAAAATGGAGCATCAGAATTTACGTGAAGTTAAGTAATTATTTTGGGAGCTTTAAAGCGTCTGCAAAGCAATATGGCCGACGGAAAGTGTCTGGGAGTATTAGCGACTTATTTTTAAGGAAATTGCCTAAAATATATGTAAAATTCAGCTCGGAGAATTTACGTGAGGTAAGTAATGTTTTTAGGTACCTTGATTACCTGATACCTGAAAATTGGCTAACACTACTCAATCGTCCACATTTCCTTTGTCAGAAAATACGTGACGTCTGGTGGCCCTGGGATCTTGGACTAATATAGATTATTTGTTACTTTCGTTTATTTGGGCTTCAAGCGTGACGCCTCAAAACGAACACGATTTTTTACTTGTCATGTGCCAATGCCAATGAATTTCCTGTGTTGTTAGAAGAACAGTTTTCAATTATAATGATCTTGATAATATGATTTTGCATATTTGGATATTTTTAGTAAGGTTTAAATCGTAATCGGCACAATCTTAACCTTTAAATAAACGTCAAACCGGTCAAACGTCAAATATTCAATGTCCTTTGGCTTGAAGCTCATACTTTTCGGTATGTGCTTGAGGGGCAAGGGAAAGGTAAGACTAGGCGACACGCCCGGTAATAAATGAACGAAATTCAGTCACTACGAAAACACCTTATATAGATCCTGTATAATTTGACGAGGTTAAGTCAACAGACTTTAACAATTGGTACATGTTATCAAATTGCTAAGTTTAAAGGTCTAGCATATCACCAATAAAAAATAATATAAATAAGATAGTTTATAATAAAAATGTTAAACACTCATTATCTAAATTAAATGATTATTTATGGGAAACGGATAAGTTAATGTGAAGCATATACAGGATGGGTCAATTATTTCCACTCAGTCTCTAACATCAAAACTAAAATATATTTTAGCAACAGCAAATAGTTATATCGGTACAATTTACCTAAAGATTCCTTCACATGATGGATCTGTGTAAGTTGCTGGACCTTCAGTGTGCATATGACAAACAGTGACATTTTCAAGTTTCTTACTCTTTCCAACTTCTGTCATTGCTTTCAATAAGTCTATTGGAGTCGCTGCAGCACCCTGTGAGAAAACTGTATCGCCTGCAAACCAAATTATAAATATATAACGTTTTACCAAAATGTGAGACAAATTGAAGTTAACGTTCAAAAGCTATGATCAAAAGAAATATCAGTCAAAATTTACAATTCCCCATGCATATTATTAAAATATAGTAGCAAACACTTTTTAATTGCCATTTGATATTCCCCAAAGGGATCTCCATACTAGGTAGGAGTTTTTACAGTTCCTCATGACTCACTCTGTATGAAGTCGAAAAATTTAGCAGGTACTTAGTAAAGTACAATTAAAGAGTGAGTCACTGCAACTGATAAGAGTCTATTGTTATCTTTAGACATTCTATGAATATCTTGTCCTAGTATTTTACAATTAAAAATTCTTTGTTTATATTAAGCAAAATGGATAAATTTTCAACTCATAACTAATTTATTAATGATTTTGGATCACCTTGTTTCTAAAAATACCGAGAGTTTTCAACTTCAACAATCAATTTAATAAATTGGGTACCTATTTTTAGCAACATTTTATTTTGAAACTGTGATCCAAAGTACAGCATACTATATGTATCAAATCAACCATGAGAAATAGAAAAACAACTGTTAGATTTACGTCAGTTTATTTTGTTATCTAATATTATCATTATCGGAAATGTTTTAAGTAAATAAAAACTTCATATTATTGATATTCCATTTATACTTTGTTGAATATTAATTGTCAAATGATAAATATTTGCTAATTTACATAGAATAGACATCATGTCAAACTAATTAAATATTGGTTCTTTATAGACTATGAGCCCATGGGGAAAAAAGTGTCGCGATTTGAAACAGCAGCGAACCTATTCAGAACGATAGTTTATCATGCCACCATCAGTTCCAGCACTATGGCGTACATTTTCTCTTGTGCAGAAAAGCGCAGTGGAATACTGAACATTTTATTTTCCACCTCCTAAAAATGTGATATGAAACTGTACGCCGTTTGTTACATTTGATAGTAGAATCATAGGAGATCGGTCCAGACTCTATGACGTTCAAAAATAATTGTTCGGAAAATCTAGGAAAATTTTTGAAAACTCTTATTTTCTACCCTCTGAAAAGGTGATTTGAAACTTTACGGCATTTGATTCTGTAGATTATCCAACATATAAATAAATATTTGACAGTGGTGCTGTACAAAAAAAGTTGTGTGAAAAGCCGTGGGAAATTTTTTGTTTTCCGAGATTTTTCCACTATCATCTGAAAATTTACGGCATTTGTTCTACTTTCGTAACATTTCGTAACACGTCAATGGATTTTGTGTTTTGAGTTTTCAAAAATTTTCCTAGATTTTCCGAACGATTATTTTTGAACGCCATAGAGTCTGGACCGATCTCCTATGATTCTACTATCAAATGTAACAAACGGCGTACAGTTTCATATCTCGGTTTCAGGGGGTAAAAATGAGTTTTCAAAAATTTTCCTAGAACTTCCTCACGATTATTTTTGAACGGCATGGAGTCTCGACCGATCTCCTATGGTTCTGCTATCAAATGTAACAAAAGGCGTACAGTTTCATATCACGATTTCAGGAGGTGAAAAATGAAATTTTCAGTTTTCCACTGCGCTTTTCTGCACAAGAGAAAATGTACGCCATAGTGCTGGAACTGATGGTGGCATGATAAACTATCGTTCTGAATGGGTTTGCTGCTGTTTCAAATCGTGACACTTTTTTCCCCATGGGCTCATAGTCTATTAATTAATATGCCATGTCTAATTTAATGTATAGGAAGGATTTGTAATAATAAATATAATTTATTTAAAATCAACTCTTCAACAACATACACTATTAACATAATCATTTTGATAAGATCTCAAAGAGCATAAAGGCTGACGTCATTAAGCATCTGAGTGTTGGTGCCAAAATAATCAATGAATCTATCAATAGGTTGAGCACAAATAGGAATAATTGGAAATAATAAATATAATTTCTTATCAAGACTCAACTTTCAACAACATCTACTAATAACATAACCATTTTTATAGCAATCCTCTTATAAATTCACATCAATAGAGCTTAATATACGATGATAAAAATTTATTTTTACACATCTAATAAGTTTCATGATAATTTATTTTCTTTTACTCCTGTTTCACAGAATATTATTCTTGACATTATACAATCCATAAAATCTAATGCAGCTGGAAGTGATGGAATTACACTGTATTTGATAAAATTATGTCTCCACAATATTCTAAATCACAACCAACACACATATTGTAAATTGTTTCCTTTTATGTGGATATTTTCCCAAGACTTGGAAAGAGTCTATCATATGTCCAATTCCAAAAACATCTAATCCTGATACAATTCGAGATTTACGACCTATCAGCTTGCTTCCGGTAATATCTAAAATTCTTGAACGTATTGTTCATCTTCAATTAAGTGAATTTTTGTTGGATAATCAGATCTTGCCAATTGAACAATCTGGCTTCCGAAAGGGCCATAGTACTACAATTGCTCTGTTAAATCTGACTGACAATATTATTATTCGAGCTATTGATAAGAAAATGTGCGTTTTTCTCATTGGTCTGGATTTTTCCAAAACATTTGATCTAATTGATCACTATTTGTTGTGTGCTAAACTTAAATACTTTGGAATAGAGGGTAATGCACTGTCATTTTTCAAGTCATATCTATGGAATCGTAACGTAAAGCTAAATCTTATGACAACATGTTATTAAACAGTAATAATATTAGTAAAACTACTTGGTCAATCATAAATAATTTTAATAATAAATCTAAAAAAACATACCCAACTAGTAATTTGACTGCAAACGATTTTAATGAATATTCTGTTAAAATAATTGATGATGTTGTTGCAAGGATTCCTTTATCAAGTAAGGATGGATCTGAGTTGTTAAATGTATCGGTTAAAAATTCAATATTTTTAAGACCTACAGATGAAAAAGAAGTTATTGATTCAATAGCTTCATTGAAAAACTCAAAATGCATGGATCCTTATAATATTAGTCATGTCTTGGTTAAAATTATTAGCGATATTATTAGTAATCCTCTGGTACATTTGATTAATATATGTTTTGCTAATGGCAAGTTTCCAGATTGCTTGAAATTATGTAGAGCCACACCAATACTTAAACAAGGTGATCCTAATATATGTGATAACTATCGGTTTATTACAATAACTCCAATTTTATCAAAAGTGATTGAAATAATTTTAAAAAATAGGTTAATTGAATTTCTAGAAGGCGGTAATTATTTAAGTGAACGGCAATATGGTTTTAGAACATTAAGGTCGACTACTCAAGCAGTAACAGATATTGTTCATACTATAATAGCAAATAAAGATTTAGGAATTTCTACAAGAGCTGGATGCAGCAACAGCTGAACTACAAAATAAGTTTGAAGGGTATTTTAATGCTAATGTCCTTTCTCTCAATAAAAATAAAACAAAAGTTATAAATTTTGTAAAAAGAAATGAGAGACATGAAGGTGAAAATAGTGTGAAAATGCTAGGTTTCACTATCGACAACAATCTAAATTGGAAGCTGCATGTAAACGAGCTAAATAAGAAATTGTCAAGTGGACGTTTTGCATTGAGAAGAATGAAAGCTGTTGTATCAAAAGAAGTGCTTAGGATTGCTTATTTTGGATTAGTACAGTCTCACATTCAATATGGAATTCTTTTATGGGGTTCAACAAATGTGGCAAATGAAGTTCTTATACAGCAAAAGAAAATTATACGTGATATGGTGGGAGTAGGCTTCAGAGAACATGCAAAACCATTGTTTATATCATTAAGAATATTGACTGTACCATGCCTCTTTATTTTGGAAGCTATTTTATATATGCATAAAAATAAACATAAATATAACACAGGATCAAATATTCATAACTATAACACTAGGAGTAAGGATATTATTAGATTACCCAAAGTAAATCATATAACTACCTCTAAACAAACGGATTTTATTTATTATAAAATTTACAACTCTATACCAATTGAATGGACAAGGTTAAACTATAAAAAGTTGAAGTATACTGTAGGGCATGCACTTGAGAGTCTGGCGTTTTACTCAGTAGATGATGTTTTTAACTGTAACTGGCTGGGTTAGTCAATTTTTTATGAAATGTTTTTATATATATGTTTGTATGTTTATTGTTGACGTGTCTAAACAGGTTGTGTTAGTGAAGATTTTAGGAAATTTTAACTTTCATAAACTGTAATATTTGTAAGACCAATAAAGCTATCTATCTATCTAACCAACGTGTGCGCGACCAAAATAACTATTCATCGTCCAAGATCGTAATTTCGGGTGTTCCACAGGGTTCCATTTTGGGCCCTTTATTATTTCTTATATATACTTCGGATTTGCACAAAGCTGTAACTACCAGTTCAATACATCTGTATGCAGATGATACACAACTACTGCACTACTTTGAGCTTGCTGAAATGCAAAGGGCTATGGATGCAGTTAATTCTAACTTAGATATAATACTTCAAATTTTCAAAACAACATAACCTAACTATCAATCCGTTAAAAACCACTGAAGTGTTATTTAGTTCTAGAGCTAATACAGACATAATTAAAAGTTCAGTGATACTTAAATTGGATGGCATAAAAATAGATATATCATACATGGCAAAAAATTTAGGCTTATTCATCGATCAGTTATTAAGATTTAAAAAACATGTAAAATATTTAATGGAAAGATGCTATGCAAGATTGTGTATTCTATACATTAATAAGCACGTTTTAAATTTTTAAATGCGCAAAAAACTTTGTGAAACGTTAGTTCTTTCAATTTTGAATTATTGTTTTATTGTATATTACCCATGTTTGGATAAGGTTTCTAAAAATCAGGTTCATCGTCTACAAAATACTTGTTGTAGATTCATCTTTAATTGCAAAAAATATGATCATATTTCAACTTTATTTAAAAAGCTCAATTGGTTAAAGATAAATAACTTATTTTGTTATCATTTTTCTAGTTTTCATCTATCGTTTGATGAAAACTAGTACTCCAGTCTATTTGTATGATAAAATTATTTTCCGTAGTTCTATTCATGAGCACAACATTTGACATAATACTATGACAATGATAAATCATTCTTCCGTCATATTTGAACGTTCCTTTACATACAATTTAGTGAAATTATATAATTCTTACCGATCCTATATAACGGCGACTTCGTTTTATACCTTTAAGCACACAATTAAAAATATGCTGTTTGAAAAACAATAATTCTTGATTTCGACTAATTTACATTAAACTATTTTTTTGTATTCTACATTTAATTTATAATGTTAAATGAAATAATATAGATATATTTTTATATTTTTTGTTCATATTTTGTAACCCTTGAAGGTTAAGAGTTAAAGAGTAGCTTCTAGCTAATCTTCACCTTCTTGGGGCAAATGTGTTGTACACGTTTGTAAATAAAGACATTCATTCAAAAAAATGTATTCACCAGTTATTCACGTCACAGCTTAAAACAATGATAAGCAAATTAGATGCTTAATTCTGGCCTATAGATACAATTCACAAATACTTCATTAAAAATAGTAGGTATCAAAAATTTAAAACAGGTTTTTATGTTTGATTAAAATTCTGTTACTCTACATGTTTAATAATAGGCGGCATATAATTATGCTTTTGTGAAAGAATGTGAAGGTTGAATAACATTTTTCATATTACCATGATTTAAAAAAAAGGATACATTGAATGAGTAAGTAAACCTTTAAAGATGTCCCCAGATAAGATCTAGACTGAATACAAAAACTATTAGCCCTGGCAAACCACAATAGATAAGTCTTAATAGGTCCCAGGGCACAAGGTTTTGCAAGCAATGAAAAAGTATACACCCTAAAAAAGCTAGGTACTGGTCAAAAAACCCTTGGAGATGCTGACTAACAAAATATTAAACCCCAGCAGGGGCCAGATTGGATTACTGATCAGTCACTGTACCCTAAGACTCCTAGGACTGCATCTGAGGAGGGATTTCTTCAAGAAGGACTTAGTGAAAAGACTGTTGAGCATGAAAAGGACTGCTGGTTTCTTCACATAAACGGATTCTCCAGTATTAGTTTTTACACATTCAAAACTAATTTCTCTATTATAAGGAAACACAATATATCTCCAAAGGCCATAGTGGATGGGCTCCTAGATGCATATAAGCCACAAGTTTATCTTAATCTACATCAGATTTACAATCTACTCTCAAAGTTATATAAATATATTGAGCTTTGAATTTAAAGGAAATGAAGCTCAGAATTATGTTTTAAGTTGTAATAAAAAAAAGAGGTATTGCAAACAAAAATGTTATAAATTGAATAATTAATAAAGTTGAAAAGGATTTATATACCTATTTTAATTTTAAAACATCAAAATTATATTAGTTTCTCTTGTATTTGTTAATTTGTAGATAGTATCTGTATATCTGTTAATTTCTACCAAAAAAATTAGAACTTAGATGAGCTTTAATGAATATTTTAAGTAAAAATATTGCTCAACTTTAATTGATATAAAGAATACGAAGTACATAATAGTAGAAATTTTAAACAAACAAGATATACCTATTTACAGTAGAAAATGATATCATGCTTTGTTAAATGTGAGGAATAAAATGAAGGTATCAATCAAAGGCTTTGAATTTTTGAATTATCTACTATGTGATTTTAGTTAATTCCAATACATAATTAACCCAAGTCATAAACAGCAGCTAACACTCTTTATAAAACTAATTATTGCCATGAATAAAAATTACCGAATAATTTTGAAGCTTTAAAAAATAATGCACGTTGTTTAAAATATAGAAATTCTCATTACTATTTTGGATTCATATGTGTAATGATTATAAAACTATAGTAGGACATGTGGCAAATTTTATTTCAATTTAATCAGATAACAATGGGAAAATAAAAATGTTGTATATTGACAATAGCAGTTTCCGTCAATATTTACAAAATATCATGAGATTACTATAATTATTAAACGTTTTTGATTTTATAATCTAAATACCCCCTATCAATCTACATTCTTCAAAGAATGTTGGTCAAAGTACAAGAATGTTGATTGAAATTAATCAAGTACGTGTATACCAAAGAATATGAATATTTATTTACCTGACTTTAGGTCTTGGAAAGCCTCTTGAGCTGTTGTCCATTTAGGTTCTTTGCCTTTGATAGGTTGAGAGGGTTCATTTGAATAAGTGAAGTAGTTTCTAGGGGATGTTTTTACCGTAGATAAAACCCCACTGAGATGTCCTATACGCTGGGATATTCCTCGAACGGATACTGCCATTATTTACACTATTAACTATTTATTCGTCCAAGATTTAAAACAAAGTTAAGAAGAAAAATTAGATCGACAAAACACCAAAAGTCAAAGCAGAACTTTAACCTACAGGCCTACAAACCATCTACAAACTAGTCAAACTACAAGGACAAGGATCACAGCACCATAGAATAAAGGATTGACATTTGACTTTGTCTTTTATTCTGTGATAGAATCCACAGAGCTCAAGTTAATTTTCACTTCTTCCGTTTTTGGAGTTTGGACTATATCATGAAATAATCTACACACAACATTAATGCTGGGCCAGTTATCCTTTTGGATATTACCCAATGGAGTAGAAAGAAGAAGAACAATATAGGTTATATTTATATTTTTGTGTAAAATATTTATATGAATATTTATACACTATGGAGTCTCTCAAGTCTCCACATTCTACCTACAAAAATTCTCAAAGCTGGACTGATGATTTACCAGTTTGTAAAAACACAGGTATAGGATATTCCACAAATCAAATTTACAGAGAAGATGGAAATCCTCAAGAAGAGCACGGCTATGAAGACTGTAGTTGCCATTTCAAATTCAGCGACTCTTTTTATTGGTACATTTTACATAGCCGAAAGTGCATAATATACAGTCGCTTTATTTTGCAGGTATTCAGTATTTGATGGTCATGAAAGTAAAAGAGCAGCTGATTATTGTTGTCAAAGGATGACAGCCGAAATTTACTTTTCCCAACTAACAGAAAATAAATCAGATGAAGAGGTTAAAGAGTTACTTAATCAAGCTTTTCTCACTGTTGAAAAAGGTTATATGCAAAGTTTAGAAGATGTACTTGCTGAGAGAACTAGTCTAATGTATGATTTACCTGAAGGATTAAGTCAGTATGAAGCTTATCACAAAGTTCCTCATATTGTTCAGAATATTAATAAATTAAATAATGAATTATCATCAGGAGCAGCAGCTGCAGTAGCTTTAATTTATAATAACAAATTATATGTTGCAAATGTTGGAAATTGTCGAGTTTTATTATGCCAGACTGATGCAAACGCTGTACTTAAAGTAGTACAATTAAGTGTAGATCATGATTTGAAAAATGAAGATGAATTATTGAGACTGACTCAAATTGGAATTAACCTAAACAACTTGAGAAAAAGTAGGTGTACATAAGTATACAAATTAGGTATTTATTATAGATGTTTTAAGGTTCAAGATTGGGGAATCAAGAAAACACTCGATGTTTAGGTAATTATAATGTTAAAGGTGGTTATAAAGACTTTGAAGACTTGGCAATGGCAAGTCAGGAACCTATAATTTCTCAACCAGATATACATGGAGGAATAAAATTAGATGATTCATCAAGATTTCTATTACTCATGTCTGCAGGGCTTTACAAATCTATTGAAGAAGCAACAGGAACTGACCAAGTTAACAAGTATATAGCTCATTGTGTGGTTGAACAGGTGTAGTATTTATATTATTTTGAAAAAATAATATAAATAATGTTATACTTTTTGTAGTTTAGAGAACAAGCTACATTGACAGGAGTAGCACAAGCAGTAGTTGATAAAGCAGTTCGTCTTCATCATGACTGGTATATGTCAAGCTCCATTAATCACTTGTGTTCTCCAAAACGTGAAGATATCACCTTAGTGCTAAGAAATTTCAATTATCATTTACCTAATGCAATAACTTCTCCTACCACCCCATCTGTAACATTCAATCCAAATGTTACAACAAAAACTGTTTCTGATAGGTACACAAATGCTACTGCGAGTACTGTGAATAGTGATAACACTAATAGTACAGTCACCACAAAAACCAGTGATACTTCCAGTACTAGAGACAGTAGGACCGATGATGGAATTGGACCAGATCAAAAAATTGAAGCGTACGTTGATTTTTCAGACTTTTATAGAAATTACAATAAGGGTAGACAGAATGGAACACTACCAGAAGACTTTTAACTATACAGAAGTTAAATACTAACATTAGTTAGGTGTTCAAAAAGTGATGACAATAAGGATACAATTAATTTGTTACAAGGATCTAGTTTAATCTATGATTGTATTATTTACTCTTGTCAAGTAACATCTTAATGTTTATTTATAGATCAAAGAATAACTGGTCATAGCAAACAATGAGTTTACTTTTGCATAATTGATATCGCTGATTGTAATGGTCAACTATTTTCTGATCGTTTCAGAGTGTGGTTGGAATAGACCTTATATTATAGTGTTATAAAAAATAAAATATTTATTTTGTTTACATTTCTTGTCTATTTCTATTTTCGTACATGTAATTAAGTGTATTTATACTCTGTCCATTTATGACAGTGGCAGTACTACTTGGGGGGCCTTAGCCATAAAATAAACAGGAATTAAATTTCTCACAAAATCTAAAACGAAGAATTATCGTGGTTCAACTAAAAATAGATTCTGGTTAAAGCATAATGCCCGTTTGTAATTATCAATGATTTACTACAAGTTTTAGTAAATTTTTTAGGATCCTAAACTTAGTACACTAAAATATTGACAAGAAAAAAATGTGTTTGCAACACACCATTCTTTTTTTTGATTGTCTAGTTGTCAAATTTTTTGTGTTGTGTCAGTTAGGGATAAAAAAATTAATTTCTACTCATTTTTTCTTGACAACGGTAGCTGGAACGCTACCGAAACGTTGAAATAAAGAATTCAAAAATATTGTGGTTTAATTTCCCAAGAAATTAAAAAAAGAATGAATAATATACCACAAGGAACATACAGAAGATATTTGCAACACACCATGTTTAGTCACTTATTTAGGTTGTGATTATGCGCACTGAGCAGTATGATTTTGTTATTAACCTGTCACTTTTCAGATTTTAGCAAAGGATTTGAATTTTTTAATTTAAATAGGTATCAAACAACAATGGACACAGAATTTTTATTGTTAGCAGCAGCAACTCTTATTAATATAGTAGTAGTTAGGAATTATATAAGAAAGAGAAGCCCTCATGTACTTATTTTTATATTGAGAACTTTTAACTATGTAAAGGCAAGGTCTACCAACGTAAGGAGCAGTAAGGAGCGGATAAATATCATACCAAATACCGACGTTACCAAATTTCAAGAAAGTGACATTTAACCAATGTGGAAAATAAAATGATGTTAAGTGATTGTAGGCAACCAAGTTTACACGATGTGGAAGGAAACGCCCCAACTAGCAAAACGGAATTCTAAGAGGACTGAATTGTTGTGTAACAGTCGAATAGCGTTGCTTCAAGGACTGTTTGTTTTTATTAAGCCTTTTGTTGCGATAATTTTGTTTTTTAAAGAAAGTTGTATTAAATGATTCTATAGTGATTTTTACAATATATGCTATAACGCATTATACGATAATTTCTTTTAAAATGATATAATACCTTATAAGCAAGCTTATACAATATCAAGATATCATTTTAAGACTTTTATACCTATTGTATAAGAGTTCTATAATATATTATATAACTAACAGATACAACATTATAATATAGTTACTTAAGCTTGTCTTTTTAAAGCTGTATAATGTTGTATAATAATTATTTTATAGCATTCAATTGCATTGCATTATAAAACACTTTTATATGTGAACTTTGAATACTATATGCCTATCTCCTTTATAAATGTCTTATAGGATAAAACTGTGTATGAGAGAATAAATTCATTCCAAAATCTGCGTTTTACAACTGAAGTGATTTTTGCATTGAAATATCTTATTTTGTTGGGTGACACATACAGTTATATTATATTAAGTGTCAAGAACGGTAAGGGTTGTTTACCAGTCGACAGCAATGTTTGGAGGCTGATCGTAGCGAAGCCTCCAATTCGGATATCCAATAAAAAATTATTTGAGTTTTATAAGAAAATTAACAGTATTCAGCCATTTGTGTTCCAAATTATACGAAAAATTATTTTATTATCAGTTAATCTTGACAAAGGTAGCTGAAACGCTACCGAAACGTCGAAATAAAAAAATAAAAAACATTATAATAAGAGAAAAAATAATAAATAATACCACAAGGCGCTTACAGAAGATACAATAGAACTAATTGTTGAGCACAGAGTTAAAATAAAAATTAAAGTAATAATTAAGTAATAAACACTTAAATCAGTAAAGTTTTCAAAAGAAAAATTATTTAAAATTCAACATCTTTACTAGCCTGGTATGTATATATCTCGGTTATCATATCCTGAAGCCTTAGATAATTCTGGCATGGTTGATATTTCTCTAAAGCATACAGATGTCGCTTCCCTTCTCTTAGTAACTCGCTCATCAGTCTTTTGTTGGACTCGCTATCATCGAAAGTATTTTGAGCGATTTTCATTTCGAAGGCTAATGGCAAACTTTTGCCTTTTTGCAAATTTTCCATTGTGGGCCAGTTGTTTTCACACGCTTTACAGTCACAATCGAACAAGTAGTTTTTCTTAAAAATTGCTTGTCGTACTCTTTTTTCTGTAGTTGAATAAGAATTTCTGTAAAGTGAGATAAATATTTTGTCTGTTTATATGATATTTGTATAAACTTACCCATAGCAAATAGTAATTTGTTCTCCTTTCCTTATAAAAGCCTGTGCTCTTGTTACAATTAAAGCTCCGTAATGGAAAAAATCACAATTGGGTAGACAAGAGTGGTTATACAAACTGGTAAAAGCATACAGAGCAGTCCCAACTCTTCTTGATTTTATATCTAATGGAGTATATCTAATTTTTCTAATATTAAAAGGATTGAAAGCATTGATCATGTAAGCCCTATAAAGTAACCTTTTTAAAGTATTTTCATCGGAATCTTTGTTATATTTTGAAGTAAATTCTGGGTTGTTCTTCAAAATATGGTAACCTACAGCTGCTACTATTGCAGGAGCACAAAGATTCACAAAGCTTCGTTTATCTTCGTTCATTTCCAATTTCATTATTTCTTGAAAGGAATCAGATCTATGTACATAGCTAGAGGTGTCTTCTTCGTTATCTTCTTTGGGAGTGTCTTCCATACCTAAAATGTTATTTTTATAAATTTACTGTCAATTCTTGTCCATGAGACATTTATTTTAGATGATTTTTGACCCAAAATATTGATGGTTACAGAATGAGTATAGAAATATTTAAACATTTCCTTCAATCAAATAATAAAATCAATACAGTACTTACCTAAGAGGGTTAATTTCATAAAAACCATTTCGGGAGATACCAAGACATTGGGAAATCTACATTCATACTTGTGATACTGTTCAAAACATTTTTGCTTGCATTCTTTGCTACAGTAAAGTGCATTGATACACCCTTCGCACGGTATCATATTGTAGCATAATTCCAAACATTCATGACAGTGATTATATCTGCTTTCTGGATGGATCACATGACAGAAGGAATTTTCAGCAGAAATAACTTCCCCAACTTTTATATTTCGGGTTGCTATTAAATGTCTACCTTTAATGAAAAATATTAATTTTTAATATGAAATTGTTGTTTCATTTTATAATATTGTAGAGCTCAAATTGAAACCTTCAACTAACCATATTTTTCATTATACTGAATTTCTACAGCATCAGAGGCACATGATATTACAGGGCTTTTTGATGTAATTTGTGGAGGAGGGTCATAGTAGTTAATTGGTTTTTGATTGTGTACTAATTTCTCTGCTTTCTCCCTTCTAAGTTCCAATTTGTTTCTTAGATTGTCTGGATAATCCAATGACAATGCTCTGCTGATATCCTAAAAAAACTTATATTAGTGATAATCTATTTTACCTACTTCATACAACACCACTATCTATTAGTACCTATCATATGGTGCAAATATTTTTTGTTTTTCTTTACCTCTAAGGCTTGTTTATAATACTTTTTTTCAAAAAGAACTGCTGATCTATTGGCATATGCTAAAGCAAGGGCAGAACTTCCAGCTTCAGCTAACGCAATGCTTTTGGTATAACATTCTTGGGCAGCTAAATAATCTTGATGTCGCATATAATAATTATTACCATCGGCTCTCCATTTAGAAGAAAGTTCGTTAGATTTTTTATCTTGTGGTTCTGCAACGATTTCTTGAAACCTAGGAAATCGTTTTATGTGTTCATATACCATATCCACTTGTTGAATAAGATCTTTTAATGCTCTAAAATCATTTTCTTTAGATTTCAAGTCTGTTTCTTGGAAAAGCAGCTGAGTATGCCTTTCAATTGACGTTTGTGTTCTAGCTCCCCACATATCTAGACTAGACTTCCTTATCTCTGCTAGATATTTTGGTTTATTGAGAATAACAATTGTTTCTTGTCAAACCGGTTAACTTATTATTACTAATTATTGTTTGTGTGTATTCTTTACATTTTACGAAATTGAATAAACTATAAAAATGATTTTAGTATATCCGTTTATTACTATGATGTCTCTAAACTATCCTAGTTATCTTCCAAGTAAACGAATAACAAAGTTGTTTTTTGCAAGCTTTTATTTTGACGAAGTAGTTGTGAATCAGGTTATGTCCTTCATCTTCATCACCCGAGTGGCGACTGTGGCGAGTACTGGTGTCAGCAAACCATTAACCACCATGTTTATTATTCTGAAAAATCTGTATAATTTGTAATTACAAAATTTCAAATATTTAAATTAAATTCGTGTGAAAGTTTTGTTGAATATGGAGAAAATTGAATCGAAAAATATTTTCCTTCATCTGGGTAAATTATGTCCTGAGAAATTACCGATTATAGAAGAAAAGCCTAACCTTACTTGAAAAGAATTGATCAAAGCTGTGGATCAAATGTTACCTATGATTAATAAATATGTTGTGTTCAAGGATTTTACGAATAACTGAACATAATTTAAGTAAATGTAGGGTAAGATTAGGGTTTTATTCTTACAAAAACTAATCTGAATGTTTTTAGTAACCATACCTATAAAGCAATTCTCAAATTTACACATTCAAAAGGTATCAAGTTCTATACATTTACCAGTATTAGCAAATGTATCGAATATATACAATCCTTGGATATACAAACAAAATAATAATTTAAATTTGCCTCAAAATATTAGTAAGATCATTGATTTACCAAATGATATAAAAACAATATTGCCAAAAATTGAACCTACGAAACAGGATGTAATTGAAGCTCCAGCATTAGATGATAGTATTGAAAAGGAAGCAGTCAAAATGATAGTAATTAGACGAAAAAAGATGAAGAAACATAAACTAAAGAAATTAAGAAAAAGGATGAAATTTGAATGGGCTAAGGTATTGGAATATTTAAAGATTTTACTAAATACAGCATTCTGCTAATTAAATTTTTTTATTAGAAAAGACAACGGAGAGAACTGAAAAAAGAAAAACTCTTCCAAGCAGAGCTTATTCAACAGTACAAAACTGCAGAGAAATTTTCAGCCGAAGAATATGTCTCTGCAAAACTTAAAGATTTTGAGCATGCTAGCCAGTTATTAGCAAAAGCAGAGAATTTACGGAAAGAAAAATTGTAATGTGAGAAAATATAAAACTAGTAAGCAGTTTATTCATTTTGTAAAATTGTTTTTCAATAAATTATAGTTATATCCTATTAAGAGTTTATGCTGAATCAATATAAATGAAAACTTTTCAACAAATTATTACTTTATTTTGATTGTTTTAAATATTTTTCATTGCTCTTTTAGCATACAACCATTTAAATCACTGTCTTGCCTATAGTACCAATTGGCCTAAACATGGCCATGTTGTAAAAACATTAAAAAACCAATTTAGACGTCAAAATGTATTTTCTTAAAATCATCTTTGACATGCTGTGAACATCTTGATAAGATTTGGGTGATTACTTAGTAACGATATGAAGGATCGCATGCGATCTATAGTAAACTCCTCTTCGTTCTGTAAATGCTCTTTACAGTCACGTTCTCCAACTATTTCCGCGACTGGCACAAAGATTTGTTTTTTACATTGGTCATCGACTGATTTCTTTTTCACTTGAAACAAGAAACAATAATTTATAATAATTCCTTATCTGTAGTATCAAATATTAGAGTGATTATATTAAATATTAGGGTGAATGTTTGTTACACTTTCACACCTTAACTACTCCACTGATCATCCTGGAATGTCAGAGGTACAAAAAAAAGACTAGGAATACCGTTTACTGGCAATAAAGAACTAACTAGGGTCATAGCACTACTTATGGTCACTTTAAGACAATAATCATTTTATAGGTTCGATTTTTCAATAATATTCTACCAAAAAAAAATACTATTTGATAGGTTGAAGTATGTAGTTTTCAACGTTATATTAAAAACATTTAGATATATTTTTTTTAAATTTTTTTCTCAAGAGCAACAAATTCCTTACTCTTGGCAGTCCGACATTAGTTCTTTACTCATGGCCACTAATTTTCAAGAAAAATGCATATTTGTTTATTAAATTGCATGGTGTTATGTTATAGGTAGGTACCTTACAAAAGCAATAAAAAAGGTAGGGTAAAAAAATGTAATCTAAATTAAGAAGTTTAATGTAATTTAACAATTGAAATTTGTTACTTTTCATAGCCATTAACACTCCCTGAAAATTTTATAACAAATTTTCTACTTGGTTCTACGAGATCATGCTTGGGTTACAATCCTAAAATATCAGATCTAGGAACTGTGGAAATGTCATTTTCAATGTACTTACTCAAACATGGTTTTTTCCTTATTTATGCTATTCAAACACTGTATTTCTATTTCATTTGCAACACATTGACATACAGTTGCAGCATATTTATATACAATTGATATTTTACCATGGGCACCAAATTTAACCAATATAAAATCACCCTACCTTACTTAGTAACTGTATAACACACTGACCTACACAAATATAACTTATGACCATAAGTAACATTTTATATTTTACTTTTGGCCACCATATCGCCATAACTCAAGAATCCTAAATTTTTTGTTTCTGCTAATGGCTTGATATTTATTTAAGGAAATTTAAAAAAAATAATTTGCATAAAAATATCTTGGGTTTTGATATCTACTTTACCTCTGGAACTACGAATATTCAGAAAAAAACCTTGGTGAAATTCAAATTTGTCAGGATGTTTACTGATAAGTTCTCAGCAATAACAATAGGCAAATGTCTGTACGTATTACACACTTTAACTGTTTATTTCACTGCCCAACCTTTGTTTTTTAACTGTAAACTTACCCAAATATATTGGAACATGCATATTTACCTCCCCTAACCGATAATTTTGCTTACATTGGTGCAAAACGCTTAATTTTAGTTCTTAAGGAAACAAGTGGCCATAAGTGCCACGACCCTATATCATTAAAAACAGAATTAGTGAAACAATGACAATTATTGAATGCTCAAGATGATAAGAGAAAGAAACTATATATTATTTACCGGGAGCTCGCTTCTTAGGCGCAGGTTTGTATATTTTGGCTAGTTTTTCAGAAACTGCTTCAATGTCGTCTTCTATTCTAGAAGGTTCGCTTTGAAAAGCGACGTTACTTTTAAAATTGTCTTTTACTGGAATGACTTCAACATGGGACATTCTAAAATATAATTATTTCAAGTTTTCACTATTGAAGTTTGTCCGAAATCAATTGCAGTAGCTAAATCACGTATTCCTCAGCCTTGTCAACTAGTCGAATTAGCTTACTTTGAAGCGAAAAAAAACAAAATTGTTAACAGGATGGGAACAGTTGGAAATGATGAAGAGGCGTATAATAAATGTAAAAAAAATAAATGCTTGAGCAGGGGTGTTTCCAGATATATTTGGGGGGTGAAAAGGGGTGGAATTTTGAATTATTGCGATTTCCGGCGAAAGTTGACGTCGGAGAGAAAAATGTACAACAAAAAAGTGGTAGATCATAAAAAGGTCTACAACTTTTGTATCAATAATTTTTTCATATAACCTCAAAATCTCCGAGAAAAAGGCGAAAGCCGCTTTTTTCGTTTTTTATTTTTCATTTACACAATAATAATTTTATTTTGACGACACTTGGTGGGAGTATACCTTTTTGTGTCCGAAAAGTCCACAAATTTTTTCAGATAAAAATATCGACAGACTTCCGAGTTAATCACGTTTTCCGGCCAAAAAAATATTTTTCAAATTAAAACTCTCCTTTGGAAAATTGTCGTAGAGGCTTTATTCATGTCACCATTTTTTCGTCTTGCGAAATATTAAAAATATTCAGTCTCCATTTAGAAACATGCTCAAAAATTGAAAAAATCAAAAAATGAATTCTGCAACCATCTTTTTTTACTGAATGTTAATAATTTGTTTGAATCTCCATTCTTAAAAACTAATTGCACTATGCAATTTTATGGAGAAAAATAAAAAAGATTCTTTATTTCATTATTTGATTAGATATTCCAATTTTTAACAGTATTACCTACAGGAACCGCTGTCATCTCCTTCCAGTCCCCCGTCTCTCTTTCAGCTATATAGAACAGCTGATCCTGTCAAAGCGTACCCAAGGAGGGGGTCGGTCTGCCTCAGTGTCGTTTCTGAGCAGGTGTGGGATCACGATAAATATGATTCTATTTTAGTGACGTCTCCCAAAAACTGACGATAATCTTGAAATTTTGTATCACTTCATACCTCTTGCGAAAAGTCGAAAACGATTCAAACCTAACCCCCGACGCAGATCCAACAATTATTGCACGGATTGGTTGCAAGTTGATAACATCATACAAAGGCAAACCAGAATTATCTCTGAATGAATTAAGATTTCAATTGTATATGAAATCAACTGCAAAGTCAACATTCAAACTGGACAAATTACCACCCACTGATGGTTCGGCTACACAACACTCGTATAAAGTTTTCTACCAGCTTCAAGCGAGACTTGGAAAAGAAACGTCACCAACAAAGTGGGGCTGGAAAAAAGTTATTGTCGATAATTCAAAAATTCTCATGCCGCGTTTCAGAAGCTTTCGATGAATCTGAAGATAATTCTGCTGAAAAGGAGCAGCCGGGCCTTTGCTTAATCAGTGACAATCAATTATCAGAAGAATCCCCAGGTTATCCGAGCGATATTGAAGAAGAAGAAGATAATAAAATTACAAATAGAATTCAGTAAAAAAAATATGGTTGCAGAATTCAATTTTTGAACATGTTTCTAAATAGGACTGCATTGTTTCACGAGAAAGTATAACTCAAGACGAAAAAATGGCGACATGAATGAAGTCTCTACGACAATTTTCCAAAGGAGAATTTTAATTTGAAAAATATTTTTTTGGGCCGATTATCTTTTTTGGCTGCAAAACGTGATTATCTCGGAAGTCTCTCGATATTTTTATCTGAAAAAATATGTTGACTTTTCGGACACAAAAAGGTATACTCCCACCAAATTTCGTCAAAATAAAATTATTATTGTGTGAATAAGAAATAAAAAACGATAAAAGAGAGGTGTATACTTAGATTTGATTTTTTCTAGTTTCGATGATATTGTTGTTTCTGAAGCAAATGATCTCATCTTAAATAATTCCGCACATCATAAAGCACTTTCATTCGAATTGAAGGTTGACGTTAATGAATGTATTAGTTATGAAGAGTACTTCTGGGATTTCAGAAACGGTAGCTTCTGGGACTTGAATAATTTCTTGGCAAACATTAATTGGGAAGGTGTGCTTTATAATATTTGCAATATTGACGAAGCTGTGACCAGGTTTTATGACTTGTTGTATAGTGGTATCGAATTATTTATACCAATGAAGTTGTTTAGGACATCTAATTACCCGAAGTGGTTTTCTCCAAAGTTGATAAAATTAATTAAACAAAAAAAGCAAATGCATAAACAATATAAGGAATCAGGAAACATCGGACATTATTATCACTTCACTGATCTCAGGTATAAATGCTCTGAAGAACGAAATTTGTGTTATCGTAAATATATTGAAAATGTTAATAACAACGTATCTTCGGATCCCAAACAATTTTGGAAATTCATAAACGATAAGAAAAAAAGTTACCGTCTACCTGCCACAATGCACTACAATGATATATCAAGCAGTTCTAATAACGATATTGTCGATCTTTTTGCTTCATATTTTAGCACAGTATATAGCAATGAACAACCTAATGAGATTCCTGAATATAAAGGTTTGAGTGGATGTGTTGATGTGGTTAGGTATTCATGCGATATCAAGGAAATAATTGAAGGTATTATGTCAGGTCCTAATAAACTTTCATCCGGTCCTGATGGTATTCCATTGTTTCTTATAAGGAACTGTGTTTTCACTTTGGCTAGACCAATACAATTCCTCTTTAATCTTTCTTTAGACTCTGGTATCTTCCCTGATTTTTGGAAACAGAGTTTCATTACTCCAATCCATAAATCAGGACCTAAAGATGATGTAAGGAATTATAGATCCGTCTGCATTCAATCTGAGTTACCTAAATTACTTGACTGCCTTATATCTAGAAAGATGATTTGGGATACTTCTCATCTAATTAATAAGGAACAACACGGATTTGTGAAAGGTAAATCAACAACCACTAATTTAGTACTGTATAAACATTTTATCCTAAATACATTAGAGAAAAGAGGGCAGGTTGATGCAATATATACCGATTTTACCAAAGCATTCGATCGTGTTAACCATTCACTTTTATTAAAAAAATTGAATGCAATAGGATTTGATGGTTGTATTTTAAGGTGGTTAGGTAGCTTTTTGGAAAACCGTACGCAATCTGTACGTTGTGCTGGCTCTGTATCTACGTCTATCTCCGTTACATCGGGAGTTCCACAAGGTGCTCACCTAGGTCCAGTGCTGTTCAATCTTTATGTCAGTGATATTCCTGATGTTATATGCAACTCAGAAATTTTGATGTTTGCAGATGATCTAAAATTGTTCAAGTGTATAACCAATGCTAATGACACTATCTTGTTACAGAGTGATTTGGACAATCTTTCAAATTGGTGCAATGTAAATCTGTTGAGGCTTAATCCTACTAAGTGTCAACAAATTTCATTTTTCAGGATCAACAACCCTATTTCAACATCTTACATGCTGAACAATGCTCCACTTGATCAAGTGAAAAGCGTTAAAGACTTAGGTGTCGTTTTAGATCATAAGTTATTATTTCAATCGCATATTTCTAAGATAGTTGCAAAAGCGAATAAAATGCTGGGTTTTATAATGAGATCATCAAGAGATTTGTCACTGCATTCAATCAAGATTCTATACTGTTCCTTGGTACGTTCAAATGTGGAGTATAATTGTGTTGTGTGGAATCCGTTCCGAATGAATGACGTTAATTTGATCGAAAATGTTCAAACAAAATTTTTGCGTTATGCAGCTTTTAAGATGGGGCTTAGTAAAGGCGCATATCAAAGTAATGCTTTATTAACAATATTAGATTTAAACACGCTATCACATCGTAGATCTGTTAGTTCTTTAACTTTTTTACATGCATTAATTAATGGTGCAATTAATTGTCCTGATTTATTAGCACTCATCAACTTCAATGTTAATGGTAGAAGAACTAGAAATAGTGAAATATTTAATATTCCATTTCATCCTACGGACTATGGACAAAATGAATCCATCACGCGAGTTCTCAGAATTGCCAATGACATTAATTTTAGTATAGAACTTTTTAATACATCAATTCCTACTTTTAAAAAACAGACAAAAATCTTAAATTTTTAACTTTGAATTTTAATTTTCATCATGGGTAATTAAAATTGTAATATTTTGTTTCATATTTTAAATTGTATTTCATTGTTTTCCTGTTATATTTTGTGCTTTTTTTAGTATTGTATTTTTATTGTTGCATTTTGTATTCGCCACTTTTAATCTACTTTTAATCTAATTTTGTATTAAAATGGTATGACCGTTAAATAAATAAATAAATAAAAAAAGCGGTTTTTCGCATTTTTCTCGGAGATTTTGAGGTTATATGAAAAAATTATTATTACAAAAGTTGTAGACCTTTTTATGATCTACCACTTTTTTGTTGTACATTTTTCTCTTCACCCCCCAAATATATCTGGAAACATCCCTGCTCACGCATTTACTTTTTTTACGTTTATTATACGCCTCTTCACCATTTCCAACTGTTCCCATCCTGTTAACAATTTTCTCTTTGTAAAAGTGTTATTTGCCTGCACTAATAGGCGGAGATATAATTCATTTAAAAAAATATTTCTCTTTTCCAATATGTTCATTTCTGCACTAAGACAGCTGTCAATCATAGTCCACTTGATCTGAAGTGGTTTATAGGTCATTTGCTAGGTATTAAGTCCGAGGAAGATATTTGTAAAGGACTGGGTTAGGTTAGGTTGGTGGTTAGTGGTTCTATAAGACACTCCACTGCGACTGGCAAGAGTCTATTGTGGCTCACACCTATTCAGATTTCACCAAACAAATTCAGCATCTTAACAAAGCCGATTAGTTTAATTGGTGAATGATATGTCAGGTCAGGTCCGAAGAGAGAGAACCTGCCAAACATCAGATACATGATTCGAGCCGCGGCGGGGCAGGCACAAATTATATGCTCTGCTGTTTCATCATCTTCCAGACAAAGAGGGCACGTCCAAGTTTCAGCATATGATTCAGATGACAGTGGCTTGTTATACAACGCCAGAATAGCCAGGGATCCAGATCACCAATACTTAATTGAGTTCTCCTATTGAGGAGAGTCTTTTTTGGCAGTCTAAGACCAAATTCGACGTTATACGGTGAGAGCTAAGTGCTTTCAAAGCCGCTTGGCTGTCTGAGAAAATTATTATTGTTATAGGCATGAGATTGGCTTGCTCCACACATGAAACAATGGCGTAAATTTCCGCCTGAAATACGGTTGCATAGGATCCTAGAGAGGTTTTAAAGAACTAACTAAACGATAATGATAACGAACCGGAAGGACTGTGATCTTCAAGTGATCTAAGATTAATAATCGAGAAAATCTTCAATTGGAATTTCCAATTTTGCAATTGATTTTAGACAAATCTTACCATGCTATCTTAAATAATTAAGTTAGTTTCCCCACATTTCAACAGATGGCGTATCTGGTCCAAGTGAACATTATCATAACTTAAATGCCAGACACGCAAACTGGCTAAACGGGAGACTTTACATTCAATTATTCAAGTTTCCTTACTTAATCTGCTTCTCACGATCTTCAGTTTTTGATTTTTTAGGTATGATACCACCACTAAGTATTTCTGAACTCTCTTTGTTTTTAGCGCATTTTTCGCATTCTCTCGGCACAATTTCCTTCTCTTTGACCGAATCCTTTTTGTGGCATATTGTACAGACAGCCGGTTCTTTTAAAAGAGACCTGGAGTGTCGCAGTAGCATTACGGAATCTCTAGCGGTAACTAGTTTAGATGATTTTTGTCGCAACGAAGCGTTTATTTCGGAATCTTTTTTGACTTCGATCGAATCATTCGGGGTTAAGGAAAAGCTCTTGGTAGCTTTCGCTAAGGAAGATTGGCGTAATATTAACGAATCTTTGGTTTCGATCGACAGAAATCTTTCACTTCTCTGTGAATCTATAAAGTAAAGGAAGAAAATAGTAATGTCAATAGTGCAGATCTAAAACAGACGTTTATGATCCCGTTTTTAGTACCTTTCGCAACTGATACTCGTAAGCGTTCGCCATTTGTCGTTTTTAACGTTTCTGTACTCCTATAAATTACATCTAATTTTTCGTCAGAAGCTGCTTCCGCTGAATCTTTTTTATATGATTCGGTATATCTTCCTTCTATTTCTTCTTCTTCTTCCTGTTCTTCTTCTCCCACACCTATGTCAAACAGAAATATTAAAACTCGCGTTGGCAGCCACTTTAAATCGTTTGTTTTGCTTATTGTGCCAAAAAATATGACTGTCAAATTCAGATCTTAATTAAAGAGCAAACCCCCAGACGAACAAGTGCATGTAAAATTAAAGCACTTTCCATTGAACTGAATTTTCATGTGTACTTGTTCGTCTCTGAGTTAATACAAACCCTTTTCTGGAATGGTAGTAAACGATGGCGATTTCGGCCTATCACTTTTCCGATGATTCTTCAATTTCAGTGACAGCAACTCAAAGGAACTCCGAGTTCCTAAAAGAGTCGGGGACTCTTCTACCTCGCCTATTTTTGAATAATCAATATGATTAACCATCGACTGTAAAATAAATATTTGAAATATCCATTACACCGACTGATTCATTTTTTTTACTGTTGTATATTTAAGAGACGTTTTCGTATCCACTCTCTCTTTCAACGAACGAATATCTTCCGACATCTTTCTCACAAATTCTACCGGTTCTCGAAGATCTTTAAATTGGATAGCGGAAGTTTTTTCGTTTGAAGCTCTAAACAATCTAAAATCAATTAAAAATATATACCCGAGAATTTTAATCAAAATGATCAGACGACGGATATGTCAGCAATATTGGTCGCCATGAGTGGTACAGTTGAAATTGGCTAACCTTAAATCCCCAACTTTTAGTTGTCATATATGTCATATCAATTGTTTTGTTTTGTTAGAACCACAAAACTAAACGATAGTTCTGTGATTAGAACCACAAAACTAAACGATAGTTCTGTGATTAGAACCACCAAAATGGATAATTATTTGACATTAGATTCGTAGCAGCTGTTACCACAAAATTATGGTAAAATGAACCTAAAAATGAAAACTCACTTTTTAGGCAGTTCTAAGCTACTATTCATCGGGGTTAGATTAATTCCTTCTTCGCTAACAGACCATCTAAGAGTTTCCATTAGCGCATCTACATCGTCATTCCACAAATCGTGACTTGACGTTGGTTTTATTCCTTGCGACATCATATTTCGAAAATCTTCCCTTACATATAGTTTTTCTTTAAAAATAAACGCCGGTAAAACCATATCTTCTTTCAATTTCGGTATCGCGTGCTCGTGGACGCAATCGTGATAGTCTTTAACTTCCAAACCGTATCTTACGTCCAACGTTTCGAATTCTTGACTCGGTGACAACTCAGCCCACGGTAAGGTAACTTCTTCGGCTCTGTGTAGATAAAGAAATTAATTATTAAAATATCAAGATTAATTGTTAATTTTAAGAAATGTACCTTTCTTTGTGCCTTGTCGATTCTATTTTCATCAACGTATCGGTTAATTCGAATAACATTAGTTTTTCGAGTGATAGTAAAAATTCTGCTTGGGTTGGAGCCGCTTTTAAGGCGAAATTGATGAATTTCTGATACTGTTTTAGTATTTCCAGGACACAAGTTTCTCGAAGTTGAACGTTTTTCATTTGACTTTCAACCTAAAACGATTCACAAGTTAGCAAAGATTCGAAAATATTATTTTAAATAGAATGTTTTTCGGCCAGTACATACCATAATTTTTATGCGATTACTTCCAAAATATTCATTTAAATTGTATGGTGTAAAAGATTAAAATAATTTGCATGAAACGCCTAAAACCTCCAACTTATTTATGCCCGGTTTTATAAAGTAGAGTTAAATACCTCGAGTTACCCCGAGGGTTAACTCTCGGGTTAAGATGCAAAGATCACTGGCGTATTACTGTGAAAATATATAAAAGAAGAGAAAGTCGGGCCATAAAACAGTGTTTTTTCCATGATTCGGGTACAACAAAACCTATAACCTCACATTTTTTGTTATATGATGGCGTGGAAAATTGAAATTACTAATTTTGAAAATGGATTTTGCCAGCAGTAGGGGTGTAAACTTCTCTGAAGAAGAAGTTGCTGTACTGACTGCATTTCTATTTCTAAAAACCCTAGGTTCTCGAGGTGCCTCAACCATTTGAATAATGTCTTCCTCACCATCTGCTAGGAAGTCATTAAAAATTTCAAATAAATATATATCGAATATGATATTATTTATGTATTATATTGCATCTATGTTTTTAACATAACCTTCCATTTCTTCACATTTTCCGCCTGACAACCGCTATCTCGAGAGTTAACCCGAGCCAAATGGTGGGGCAGGGTTAACTCCAACCCCGCTTTACAAAACGTTGTATCACCCACCGGTCACAGGGTTAACTCTCGGGGCAGGGGTAACCCGAGCTTATAAAACCGGGCATTAAAATGATATGAATTAATACCGTATTTGTGTAAATAGCTTTTACATTACCACATTATAATTGCCAATTTTATACTATTGAAGTATTAAAATGGAAATAGTAGAGTTTGTTCAGTTTGGTCACTTTTGACTGCTCAGTTGTCACGAGTGGTCACATTTTGTAAATAATTCTTAACATATGTCATTGATTATAATTTTGAGGTTGAGTGTAAAATAACATTCAACTAATATAAGACAAACGTGGAACAGCAGGATACTTCACCGATTATGACGTAACGGCAAAGGATGGCTGAACAAACTCTATGTTAGGTATAGTTTGTTCAACCATCCTTTGCCGTTATGTCATAATCGGTGACGTATTCTGCTGTTTTACGTTTGTCTTATATTTAAGCGACATGCCATATTCTTATTGTTTCATTTATATAAATAATACAAAAATATGCATGAATACACGGAAAAACATCAGTATTTTGAAAGTTCTCAAGTATTTTCAGTTAGAAAAAGAAGCTGGTAATTATTAATCGCATAGCCTTTTCGAATTTGGCTAAATACAATCCTGATGATCTTATTTATCAAATTTAAGGTTAGCTATATGTCAAAATAGCAAATAAAATAAACGACATGCCGAAAACCCGGATATACGTCACAATCGATGACGCACACCAAGAAGGGTATTATTTCAACTATAGACATATGCAATCGCGGGCTTTTTTGTAGACCTATAAGATACACAATTCCATTGTTATAGCTCAAAGGGTTTAGGCAGTTTTTTTCGATGAGAGTTCCCAGACGACTTACGACACCTCCATCGTTAAGCAACACCTCTTATAGAGGAATATATGAGTTCTAAAAGCGCAGAAAACCTGAGCTTCTCTTTTTACTACCAAAAATTCCATTTTATTTATTATTTGCGAGAGTTTT
>CAJUYH010004403.1:0-17204 GCA_910591685.1 Galerucella tenella
TTTTGGATTATAATAGTTGTACCAGTTTTATATGACGCGATGTGTACTTGAAATCCAAGGTTTATTTTTACGGCACCAGATAGCATTGGCGTTTTGAAAGAAAGAATTATTGAAGAATGCAATGCAATTTCAGCTGACAAATTCGAACGAGTACGACAAGAGTTTACTAATAGAATGTATTACTGTCAGAAAGTAGACGGAGCACATTTCGAACACTTGCTATAAGAATCCATTGTTGTATTTATTTAATTTATCCGTCGAAATTAGTTTAAACCCAAACAAAATGAATATGGCTATGTAGCTAATGTCAATGCCTTTCAAACGAGAAATCACTTGCCATAAGGACCTATTTAAAACTATTGGCCAGAGTGGCACTGTGACGGCTTTTATTACTATTAGGTACGTCACCTGTGGCCATTCGTAGAAAAATTTACAACACTTTATTTTCACCCTCCAAATTTTATTAATGTGAGTGTAGCCGTTCAAAAGATACGAGGAGGGGAGGGGACTTTTGAATAGCACTGTATATTTATGAGAATTTTTTAAATTATAATTGAAGGTGCTGTGAAATTGATTAATTACTCAATGAATAAAGTTCAGGGTGTTTTGGATTGGGTGAAAATAATTTATATTTTTCTTTATCGCTAATTATTGATTTATCGTCATCCACTGCTAATTTTATTTCCTTCTGAAACTTATCAGTTGGATCTTTTTTTCAGGGTCTTAAAATTGTCTGCCGGTATAAAACTTTTAGGTATAGTGGACGTAATATTTTTAATGCAGCTATCTAATCGTATATCCTCTTTAAGTTATATTGCAGACCATGGCGGTAACGTATCGAATTACAGTCAAACAAAGAGCCGACAACTTTAAGTTCGCATAATATCTATTACGGCAAGTATACTTATATGCTATTTCCTTTATCCGCTTTTGTGAAAATGATAAAGCTTTAATTTTTGTTGAATTGAATTGGCGAATGATAATTTAGGTGTTATTGTTGTGAATGAATAGCCAACAACATTGACTTCGTACTGTTAAGAAGTTATTAAATTATTCTCCAACATTTTTGCCTAAAATTCAAGTTTTCTACAAATATGAATACTGACAACAGCTATTTAAAGTGATTAGGATAAATAGTGATAGTTCAATTCCGTGTTATTTACCGACAAATACAAGTATAGAGTGAGTGGATACTTCAATAAAAACATATTGGATATACGGGGTTGGGATAAAGTATGGATGAAGTAAATATCTTTTAAACGAAAAGAACGATATTTGTGAAAATTTGCAGGTAGGTGCAATGGAACAAAATGCATCTGATATACATTTTTTTGTTAATAATATACTTCTGGTTTAACCGGAAATGCCATCAACTTCTTTAATTCATATGGGGGACACCCTATATATTTTTACCGATTTTGTTTGGTTCCAACAAGATGGAGCACCTCTCCACCATGATAGACGGGTTAGGGATTTTCTGGATGCGAATTTTCAAAATCGATGGATTGGACGTAGAGTCTGCTCGTTCTCCGGATCTTAGCCCGTTAGATTTTCTTCTTTGGGGTTATCTAAAATCACGTGTTTACGTTAGACGACTAACAAACTTACAGGAATTGTGCTTATTTTCCACAGTTAGCTGTAAATTCATTGTGTGCAACATATATTTCAAACCATCAATTGATTTGGGACATGTGCTTGATGTTTTTCAAATTTTGCTGACGGATGTTTCGGAAAACTATACTAATACTATGATTATTATTGGCGGAGATTTTAATAGCCGAGTTGGTAATATTGGAGCGGTTCCAGTAGAACTAATTCAAGATTCTAATCTACTTGAAAAATGATTAAGTTTAGACACTACTTTGAACACAAGAGGTAGAAAACTTTCTTATCAGATCACTACCCTATCAACTTAATTCTTAACTATAGTACTCAATTACACAAGCACACCAATAGAGAAATATTCAATAATATGCCCAATTTTTCATATAAATGGAATAATGATTTTTCTCTATCTTATAAAATGTGTATGAAAAATTCAAATAGAACAATATTTATTCGTGACCCAGCTAGTTCTTTTTCTAATCTTGTGGATGCCATTCGTGAAACATCAACTCACCTAGGTATGTATTCTTTGAAAAGGAATCTCTCTACTCAATCAAATTTTCTTAAGACTGATAAGCCATGGTTTGATGCCACATGTAGTATTGCCAAGAGGAATATGCACAATGCATTAAGAACTTGTCGAGACCAAAACTTTCCGCAAAATTTAAAAGAAATATATATAAAACTGAAATTTGAGTATAAAAATATAATTGAATCTAAAAAAATCGAATATCAATCAACAATTATTACGAAGTTATCAAATTTACAAAACTCAAGAGAATTCTGGTTGACGGTAAAACAATTTCGAAATAGTTCCACTCATAACGTGTTACCAGTTCAAGTATGGGAAAACTTCTATGGAAACTTGTAGCCTCCTCTAGCAATTTCTACGGTTGATTTTGTAGATGCTGGTCACCCCTGTATGGACGTTCCGTTTACAACTCAGGAAATATATGATGTACTGTATAAATGTGAAAATAATAAGTCTCCAGGAGCTGATGGCATTTCCTTCGAATTTTACAAGAACCTTCCACATAAATGGGTTATATATTTAACTTTTTTGTTCAACTCAATCTTTGATTCCTCAATAATTCCCAATTCGTGGTCTAACATTTTATTGTCTGTTGAATAGAGGAGGCCCATCTGATACACCTGATAATAATAGAGCTTTAGCTTTGGTGAATTGCTGTACTAAAATTTTCACAACTGTTATTCTAAACAGATTATCTTTATGGGTTGAAGACTGCGGAGTTATGCCAGAGTGTCAGTCTGGCTTTCGTGCAGGCCGAGGGTGTATCGACAATAATTTCACATGAGCTCTTTGCTCTGTTTATCGCCGATTTGGAAGACTACTTTTATGCTCAAGGAGCTCAAGGTGTAAATATCGATAATAAAAATGATGTTCTAACACTCATGTATGCTGATGATCTCGTTATCCTGGCTCATTCTGAAATTGATGTTGTAAGGAAACTGAAAATGTTGGAAAAATATACTGACACCAATCGTTTAACTGTTAATCTTAAGAAAACAAAAATTGTTAGGTTTTCTAAAGGTGGATTCCAAAAACCGAAATACAAATTTTATTTTAAGAACGAGATCATAGAATTGAGTAATACATATACATATTTAGGTGTAACGTTTTCTTCCTCTGGCTTATTCAGTGAAATGTCAACTGCAACTGTAAAAAAAGGCAAACAAGCCGTTGGCGTTCTCATTCCTGTGATGTGTAAGGCAAAAATTGACATGTGGTACCCTATAGAATCAAACTATTTGAATCTCTAGCGTTAAGCGTTATGTTTAACAGTGTCTCTGTTTGGGGTCCTCGTTATTTGGATGCATTAGAAAGGGTGCAAATACATTTCCTAAAACGAATCCTTTTAGTAGCGGTTAATACTCCAGACTCTGTTATTCGGATAGAAACAGGAAGAGTTAAGCTGTTTTAAACAACAGCTACGTATTATGAATTCCGCTACCACAAAGTTTAATTGGGCATCCCAAATCAAACAATTTTTTGTTGACGTTGAATAACTGCAGTTATGGAATCAATTATCTTATGGTCATCTAACAGCGCAAAAAAACTACTGTTTTCCAAATATTATACCTTCCTGCTCCAATCCGATATTGCTACATCGTCAGCGTACCCTTTCATGGCTCTATATAAGGCTTTCACCACTACACGTGAACCAAGCAATTATTTACTGTTGAAGTCTCCAATTCAGATCACTCGTACTTTGGCTTAACTCCGTACGGTTAATCAATTTAAAATGGAGTTCACATTAAACGGCATAACCTATAGTATAGATCCTACTTTAACATGTACTGTTTGTAACCTGGACGAAAAAGAAACTATTTTTCATATTTTGTTTGAGTGTCCGATATATACAGTTATGAAACAAAACATATCCTGTCTGCAGAATTTGGAAACATTAGTAAATGCTCTACAAAATATAAACCTATCTGAGGGAAAAACTATAGGCTGCTACCTTTGGAATATTCTCAAATTGAGGTCATTTATACTCGATGAATAATGTATTTATTTTATTTTGTTTTTATTTGTCATTGCAAACTGTCTTGTCAACTTAATTTTTTTTTTTGTATATTATCACGCACTAACCTTGCTGTAAACAATTGTTGCTTTCGTTTATTTGGGCTTCAAGCACTTGTGCGTGACGCCTCAGTCGTCACGACTTTTGAGCAAATCGAACACGATTTTTTTGGATGCTCAAAAACACCTGACATGTGTGCCAATGCCAATGAATTTCCTGTGTTGTTAGAAGAACAGCTTTCAATTATATGTTTTTGATAATAAAACTTTTCATATTGAGATATTTTTAGTAAGGTTTAAATCGTATTAAATCGTAATGGCACAATTTTAACCTTTAAATAAACGTCAAACCGGACAAACGTCAAATTTAATGTCCGTGGCTTGAAGCTCATACTTGTCGGTATGTGCTTGAGGGGCAAGGGGAAGGTAAAACTAGGCGTCACGCCCGGTAATAAACGAACGGAATTCAGTCACCACGAGCTGCTATTAGCAGCCAAAAGTAAATAATCGAAAACGCTTATTGTTTTCAATAAGCAATAAAGTTATTATTATTATTATTATTAATTGAGACAAAGAATTATTGATGAATGTGAACTAATACGTGGAGAAGTCTTGGAAAAAAATAATTTGTTAATAGGATGCCATATTGTCAGCAAGTAAACGGCGAGCATTTTGAACATTTGAAGTAATTTTGTTTCTCATTATTCTAAAATAATGAAATGTACACCTATTGTACAACTAACAGTGATTTATTCCTCGTTCTTAAAATTTTTGTATACTAAACTCAGTATGTATGAGTTCAAAATGACAAGCTTTTTCAAAATCTGTAAAAATACATAGGGTGTCCCATTTAAATTAAAGAAATTGATGGCATTTCCGGTTAAGCCGGAATTATATTATTAACAAAAAAATTAACACCAGATGCATTTTTTCCCAATGCACTTACCTGCAAAATTTCATGAATATCGTTCTTTTCGTTTAAAAGATATTTTCCATACTGCATCTCAACCCCGTATATGTAGCCATTCGTTGCTATGAGCAAGTTATTGAAAGCAAATAAATATCATTTTCCTACGATCACATGGGAAAGTGACATATATCGCACTGTCTAGTTCTATGGAAAGTGGCCTTTATTCATACGCGTACGGAAAAAAACTTATCCGTACGTGTACGTATAAAAAAGCTGTCAAATGAATTTTTATTAAGATTGACCACTGACAAGCTGTCAAATATATAATTTTTAATTAGATTCACCTATGTAATATCTAAATTTGGAGCGATCTATTTGAAGAGTGAAATTTTTGTCATTTTCTTGATTAAAAAAAATTAGGGCGCGGTCGAGGATCGATCCCGCGTACTCTTCTTCAGAAGTTATGTTGTACCAGCTAATCCAAATCACCTGTTACGATAGTAGGAAAATGTAATCATCTTGAAAGGTATTCATGATAAGTATGTATGAAGTATGATGAACAATAATAATTTCACATGCAATTTCTATAATTATTCAACCAATTAATCATTGTAGTAACCTACCCATAATAGGTATATAGTTAAACTACTTGAATTTTTGTTACTATTGATAGTTATTGTTAAATTTGAAATCATTTATGTTGACTTTAATTGTAACATTTTGTGTATCAGTATGTCAGATGTTGATTACACATTATTTGGTGAAATTATCACGGAATCGTAGGAAAAATACTGTACATTACTCGTGCGAAAGTGATTTCCCACTCGCGTGAAAAATGTCACTTTCCGCACACGCTATGTAATATACTATATTATCATCTCAAGTATGCACTTGCTCAGCCCTTCCTGGTAATGTTCACCTATCCCGAGCGTGTGTAAGCGTAAATGGGATAAGGCTCAGTGTCAAGGCGTACACCTGACAAATTGTCAAAAGTGACAGGAGAGGATCTCTCGCCATTATGGCTGTCGTAACCAAACGTGTGTTAATTTGCTCCTACTTGTATTAATAATAAAAGTGCTACAGTCCACAAAAAATTATTTATTTAATGACCTAAACATTGGTCCTACGAGCCAAGATGAAGATGAATTAGTGCAAGTTGTGTAAGAGTTTAGGCAGCCGCATTTATTGTAAAAATCCAAATGTGTTGGTGAAATGGCGGATTAGGAATTAACAAATGTTCGCAGAGAATCGGAAGACAACGTTTTTTGCTAGTTGGATCGTTCCACCACGGGTTCTCCGAAGGGCTTGTAGGGTAAGAGAATTTACTAATAAAGTATTTTCTGTTTGAGTTTGAAAATGTCTGAGGAAACAAATTTAAAGGCAAAAAAAACTTCGTTAAAAAGTGAACTTTCTAGATTCAAAAATTTTATTGATAATTTTAATAAAGATGAATTGAATGATGGAATAATTACTGAGATAGAAAGTCGTTTAGAAAATGTTGAACCTTGTTTAAGTGAATTTAGTGAAATAATTTTACAATTGAATATATTACTTAATACTAGCGAAGAACTTAATCAAGAAGAGTTGGAATTTGAAACAAAATATTATAATGCATTTGGTAAAGCCAAATTATTTTGTAAAACGTTCTATAACAAATCAGATAAAAACTCAGAGGCCCAGTCCGTTGCAGGTTCGAAAAGCAATAGTAGTTTTACTAACAATGCAAATTTTAATGTAAGACCCACAGTAAAATTGCCTCCTATAACCTTGCCAACATTTAATGGACATTATTGTTCATGGTTAGAATTTAAGGATACTTTTACCAGTTTAGTTGAAAAAAATGAATCTTTAAACGATACACAAAAATTTTATTATTTAAAATCTTCGCTAGACAAAAGTGTTTTTGAGGTTATACAGTCTGTGGAGGTAACAGCAGTTAATTATAAAGTTGCCTGGCAGATATTAGTCGATAGGTTCGAAAATAAAGGTTTGATGGTTCACAACCATATTCACAGTATTTTTGAGCATCCTAAATTAACCTGTGAATCCCACAAAGATTTAAGAAATTTGTATGACACAGTTACCAAGCATCTACGTTCATTAAAAAGCTTAGGAGAAAATACACTCTGAAAAAGATTTTCTTGAATAAAAGAAAATTTTTTTAGGATAAACAAATCTGAAGTTTGAATAGAGTCAACCAAACAGAGGTGTTAAGTTGAAATTTCGGTTTGTTTAAAATTTCAAACAAGAGTTTGGTATCATTCAAACTAATTGTAGTGTTATATAAACATTCAGGTGATTAGATTTAAGGAAATTATATCTCCAATCCAAACTCCAAGCTGTTTACTTCAAACAATTAATATTTTAATATAAACAATTGATTTCTTTAAAACGCTATGACCATCTCTTGTTTTGAAACTTGAGTTGTTTATTTTAAACAACTACAAGTTTAAATGGAGCAATACATTTTTTAAAACTTCAAAATAATTTATTTTGTGCAAACTCGAGTTGTTTAGTTTAATTGATGTAAATCAAATAATCCTTTTATTATGTATTTTTATAATGAGTCATATTAAAGAGTGTTTGTGCAGCAACCAAATTCGAAAAGTCTAGATTACTGAAAAGGTAATTTAAGTGAAAAGTCTTGCTATCTGTCCAAACATATTTATTGAAGAATTATATAACACAAACATAGAATCATTGATTTTGAGTACTACTACTACTTGTAAACACGTGTCGAAATATACAAAACTTAAAAAGTACCTACATACATATAGACGAATTCAAGGATTAATCTATGTAGACAACTAACCCAGTTAGTTTTGTACTGGGATACTTTAATTACCACTCAAATCACAAATATATACATAGCAGCAAAGCACTCCCTTAGGTGGGACAATTCACACACATCCACTAAATCCATAACTTGGCCACAGGTTAATGATGAGATCTTTTTTAATCTGTGACTTGGCAGTAAATGTTCAATTTTAAAATATATCCGTTGTATGCATACAAATCCATACAAAACATCATAATATAAATAAATTGAACTTTTAACGGGTTTTGTCTCTGATCGTATATGCATACAATACCTACGGTCCACGATATAAACACACCGAGTACAGAGACAAGGGCCGAGTACCCACTTACTTATTATCTGCAGTCCAACTACTACTATGACGAAACGAGAGGGGTGAGGTTTTCACGTTTCAATGCTCGTGATTGGGTGTTTAATTTCTTTAAAACAAAGAATTTAGAAATGTTTTTTAATTTCAAAGAAATATATTCTTTGAACCAATTATATGCAACAATGTAGAATAACATTATGGCATCTATACTTTCAAAGCAATGATTCATTATCTATAAGAATTTTATATTTTGATTTAAACAAATTCATATATTTCCAACAAATATTTCCTTAATATTTAATAATTGCCATATTTGAAACAAATAAATGTGAACTTTAATTTCAAACAATTCATAATCTATATTTAAACAGTTCAAATTTCTTCATTCAACACCTATTGCTTTGAGTTAAACAACATTTGTTATTATTATAAAATTTTTATTAAATAAATGTGATTGTTCAATTCAAACCAACCGGTTTCAGCGTAAATGAATATTCTTTAAGTTAAATAATTGCAATATTTGGAAGAAAGTTATCCAAATAGTAATTGCAAACAATTTATAATTTCAATTCAAACAATTTGAATTTTTTAATTGAACACTCAATTCTTTTGCATTTATTAAAAATTGTTAATTCTAAATAAATCACTTTCAAACAAATACGTTTACTTCAACCAAACAATCCTTTTTCAGAGTGTACCGATTCATGGGACAGATTAATTATTTATTTACTTGCCAACAAATTTGATCCTACAACACGGCGAGATTGGGAAAATTTTAGTTACAAAGGTGAGTTACCGAGTTTAGATGATTTAAACAAATTTCTTAAATCTAAGTGCGAAATATTAGAAAAACTTGAAGTAACATTTCAAGAGAAAGCTTCATTTCATAGAAATAAAAGAGCTGGTAGTCATGGATTTACTGCAGTAACAGATAATGTCAGGTATCAATGTTATTATTGTAAACAAAATCATAGTATTTTTAAATGCGAATCCTTTTTAAAGTTTTCAGTAAATAAGAAAATTGAAGTAGTTAAAAAATTGAAACTCTGTTTAAACTGTCTTCGACCATCCCATCCTTCCTGGAAATGTAAATTGAGTAAATGTGCAAAATGTAATAAATCACATAACACTTTACTTCATTCTGAAACATTTAATAATAATAATTTAATCGACAGTGCCAATACCAGTAATGTATATATTTTACCAAATAATGGTACAGTTTGCGCCGACTCGACAATGCCATCCGCAAGCGCAGAAAGTTTCGCAGCACATACTAGACCCAGCGAGGTTGCCACGTCATATAATAATTCACAAGTTTTGCTTTCAACTGTAATTGTTCAAATAAAAGTAAATAATGAGATATTTAAATGCAGAGCTCTACTAGATAATGGGTCGCAAAGCAATTTCGTAACTGAAGATCTTTGTAAAAGATTAAATTTGTCATTTAAAAGTATTAGACATGCAGTTAGAGGTATTGGACAAAATATGGCTAATATCAACAAGCAGGTAAATATCGAAATCAGTTCAAATGTGAACCATAGTTTCAAAAGAAAAATTAACTGTTTAGTTATCAATAAAATAACAGATAATTTACCCCTGTTTACCTTTAATAAAGATAAATTAAAAATCCCTTTTTGTATTGAATTAGCTGATACTGAATTTAATGTATCACAGGAAATTGAACTATTGTTAGGATCCGAAATATTTTGGTCTATTTTAAAGCCGGATCAAAAATGTCTTGGGAATAAAATGCCAATTCTTCAAGATACTTTATTGGGATGGATAGTTGCAGGGAACATGGTAATTAATACGCAGACAGATATGTCAGTAAATTGTTTAAGTACTTTACAAGATGCTTGGTTAGATAATGAAATAATTCGATTTTGGGAATTAGAAGAAATAAATAATAAAAAAAGGATATTATCTGAAGCTGAAAGGTATTGCGAAACGTTCTTTGAACAGACTAAAAGTAAAGATAAAAGCGGCAGATATGTTGTTAGAATACCATTTAAAAAATCTGTTTCTAATTTAGGATTTGTTCGCGACAATGCCTTGCAGCGTTTCTATTTACTAGAGAAGAAATTAAGCAAAAATACTGATTTAAAAAAGGATTATGTAAACTTTATGTCCGAATATTCTGCCCTTAATCATATGTCTGAAGTTAATGACGCCAATGGAGTAGAGCAAGGAGGCTACTATTTACCACACCACGCGGTGATTAAAAATACCAGTTTAACTACGAGAGTTCGAATAGTTTTCGATGCATCTTGTAAAACCACTAGTGGATTGTCCTTAAATGACGTACAATTCAAAGGTCCAACTTTGCAACAAGATATTTTCGACATTCTAGTCAGATTCCGTATTCACAAATACGTCATGACAGGGGATATTAATAAAATGTACCGACAAATTCTTATTCATGAAGAAGACCGAAATTATCAAAAAATATTTTGGCGTCCTGAACCCGATCACGAATTAAAATGCTATAAGTTACATACAGTAACTTATGGAACAGCTTCGGCACCCTATTTGGCCGTTAAATGTTTATTTGATATAGCTGAAGAAAATAAAGATAATTCGTTAATCAGTAAAATACTAAAAGAAGATTTTTATATGGATGATTTATTTACAGGCGCAGATACGGAAGAAGAACTTTTGTACATTCAAAGAAATGTTTCAGATATTTTAAACAAATCGGGTTTTGAACTTCGTAAGTGGCTATGCAATAATAAGGATATATTAAGCAAATTTGAGGTAAATAACGACTTAGAAGTGGCTATTTTAAATATCGGTCTGAATGAACCTAATAAGACTCTAGGTATATATTGGAACGCACAAAGTGATTCATTAAATTATAAAATTAATATGGAAATAACGATAACAGAAAAAATTACAAAGAGGTCTATTATGTCAGCTATATCACAAATATTTGACCCGATGGGCATATTAGGACCCGTGATAATCATTGCCAAATTACTTATCCAAGATATTTGGAAACATAAATTGGACTGGGACGACGAATTACCAGTAAAAATATGTAAAGTCTGGAAGGAATTCCGAAATAACATTTTATCAATAAATCATTTCAAAATAAATAGATATATTATTGATTTTAATTATGCTAGTATAGAATTGCATGGATATAGTGATGCATCTATAAAGGCATATGGTGCGTGCATTTATGTACGGTGTCGATTACAATCTGGCAAATATTCAAGTAATCTTTTATGCGCTAATCTTTTATGCGCTAAAAGCCGTGTAGCACCATTAAAGCAAGTAAGTCTTCCCAGATTGGAACTTTGTGCAGCACAACTTTTAGCTAATTTAACAAATAAAGTATTAAATAGTGTACATATTAAGTTTAATAATTATTATTTTTGGTCAGATTCAAATATTACCCTGTGTTGGATTCGTGGTGAGGCATCATCTTGGAAAACTTTTGTCGCTAATAGGGTCAGTGATATTCAATCATTGACAAATAAAAGGGATTGGAATTATGTACCATCTGAAGACAATCCAGCTGATCTACTTTCTCGCGGTACCTCTCCACAAGTTTTAATGAACAATAATTTATGGTGGCATGGGCCGGATTATCTTTTAAGAGACAGCTGCTTTTGGAATATTCTAGAATGCAAGGTAGATGAAGACATTCCAGAACAAAAAACAGTATCCTGTGTTATGAATAATGCTGCTATTAAAAATTTATTTGACAGGTTATCGAGCTGCTATAATTTAAATGAAATGGTACATGTCTTGTCGTATGCTGTTCGATTCCTAAAATATATAAAAAATAAAAATAGATGTGACAATCAACCTAAGCCTTTATCCCCTGAGGAATTAGATAAATCTTTAAAATTGTTAATCAGGGAGGCTTAAAGGGAGGTATTTTCCGTAGAATTCAATAATTTATTATTAGGAAAATCCATTTCTCCGAAAAGTAAAATTTTAAGTCTAAATCCAATTATAAGAAATGGTTTGATTTGCGTAGGCGGTAGGTTAAAAAATGCTAACTTAAGAAGTGAAATCAAATATCCAATAATCTTACCTAACAATCATTTTTTAACTAAATACATTTTAGAAAATGAACATAAACGACTGTTGCATTGTGGAGCTCAGGCTCTCCTATATTCAATTCGTGAAAGATACTGGCCAATATCAGGTCGTAGTATATGTAGAAATATTGTGAATAAATGTTTAATTTGTTTTAAAGCTAAACCCAAGAACACTAATTATCTAATGGGTAACTTGCCAGATGTACGAGTAAATACTTTTGGGGTTTTTGAAAATGTTGGCACAGATTATGGTGGACCATTTTATATTAAAAATAAAAAGGGTCGGGGTGCTACTAGTAGCAAATGTCACGTTTGTTTATTTATTTGTATGAGCACTAAAGCAGTGCATCTCGAGCTTGTATCTGACCTAACCAGTGAATGTTTTTTGGCAGCCTTAAATAGATTTACTTCTAGGCGTGGCAAACCAAAAAATATATATTCCGATAATGGTCCTAATTATGTAGGTGCTAATAGAGAAATTAATAAGGTTTTTGATTTTTTAAACGACAACTCCGAAATCATTGGATCACAATTGGCCGACGAAAACATATCGTGGCATTTCATTCCAGCCAATTCTCCAACCTTTGGGGGACTTTGGGAGGCTGGAATAAAAAGCACTAAATTTCATATTAAAAGAGTTATAGGAAACATGCCTTTAACATTTGAGGAATTCGGAACTTTTTTAATTCGAATAGAAGGTATTTTAAATTCTCGACCTCTGTGTCCTTTAACCGAAGATCCAGAAGACTATTCAGCATTAACTCCAGCCCATTTTTTAATTGGTCAGACAATTACCTCCATTCCCGAGTACAATTTAACTGATGTTACGCAAAATCGACTGTCCAGGTGGCAGCACATTCAGAGCATGGTACAACATTATTGGAAAAGATGGCAGAAAGAATATCTAGCTGAACTTCAAACACGGACAAAATGGCGAAAGCGATGTGAGGAAATTGTGAAGATGGGATCTTTGGTCCTTATCAAGGACGATAATGCAGCAGTTCTACAATGGCAGTTGGGACGTGTCATAGAACTGCATCGTGGTAGTGATGGCATTGTCAGGGTAGTAACTATAAAAGTGCGGTCGGGAACAGTGAAACGAGCAATTAATCGTATATGTGTCCTTCCCGTAGACACAGAATAACTAAATACTCTCAATCTTTACTTTAAAATAATAGAACGTTTAGTGTAGTTACTTTCTTGTTTTTTAGGTGTTAAACCATTGACAACAAAATGTAACACAAATGTAAACATTTTCATTGGTTTTTAATGTGGAGTATTTTTTCCTATAATTAAGCAGCTTTTTTGTAATTTTATTCTTTTGAAAGATTCCCTTTCAAGGTGGCCGGTATGTCAAGGCGTACACCTGACAAATTGTCAAAAGTGACAGGAGAGGATCTCTCGCCATTATGGCTGTCGTAACCAAACGTGTGTTAATTTGCTCCTAATGTATTAATAATAAAAGTGCTACAGTCCACAAAAAATTATTTATTTAATGACCTAAACACTCAGGACTCACATATTTAGAAACTTACGGACATTGTGACAGGTATTTATAATGACAGCCTTCTGTAGATCGATGTATGTATTTTTGTGGAGACCTAGTTTGGTGATGCTGTCTTGTAGAGTTTTGGGAGTTAGTCCCGTGAGTGAAACAATGATCAGCATCTCCTCTATTTTCTCTGCATGCCACATCTGTCCTACCTCAATTGCAAGATCGGTGTATTCAGCAATTTTCTCGTTGTATTTGTGTAGTATATTGTTGTTATTGGGTACAGCAATATCCACGGACGCTTATTCTCATCGATAGAACATAGTTGAGAGAAGTGAGTATTCTATCACACACGATTAGGAACGTTCCTTACTCTCTTGAAATTTCGAACCGCATTCTGGGCCATGCGAAATACTTGGACATTGTTGCCGTATGTTATCAATGAATTGAAATGTAGGTATGTGGTAGACCATTTGCTCAAATAGTAGTTTAAGAGTAACAATAGAACGTCATATCTTGATAGATGTCATTTTATATTCTAATCTTAGTGATAAAACTTCCAAATCATAGATATATAAAATAAAATGAAAATGGACCGAAAACCTTCAATCAGTTTTGCGCAAAAAGATGTATTAGTGCAGTTTATGAAGGAACATGAAGATTTGCAAACGGGCCGGTTTACTTCTGATTCATGACATATCAATGCAAAATACGTTATGCGCATGCGATTCGCATGAAAATATTAGATTCGTGTGCTTCAAAGCAGGAGAACAAAATAGCTCCTCTTCTACCAAAATTTCATAGGAAGGGAATCGCCGAGAATACGTCGTATAAAATTTCAATGGAACAATGGCGGATTTTCTCGTAGGAACGCTCACATCTCTTGGTTGAGAATAAGCACCCAGAAGAACCGAGTTAGCTTTTTTATCCACAACTACAAGATCAGGCTGGTTATTCGTCACCCGTCTATCGGTGATAATTGACCTATCGTAGTATAGTCTAAAATCAGCATTCTCTAGCACCGAATTCGGATGGTACTTGTAATATGGGGTGTAGGTGTTAACTAATCCAAATTTGTTGGCCAACTTCTGATGGATGATGTTGCAAAGTTGATTGTGCCTGCGTAGGTAAACAATGTTAGCTAAGGCTGAACATCCCGACGTTATGTGTTGTATCGTCTCTGTTGTTTGTTCACACCTTCTGCACTTGTCCGAAACGATGTTTGGATGTCTTATGACAAATTTCTTGTAATTGTTCGTATTAATTACTTGTTCTTGAATTGCCATCATAAATCCTTCTGTTTCTGGAAATAATGTTCTATCAGGGAGCCACTTATATGATGCTTCTTTGTCGATGTAAGGTTGATTGAGGTCGTGATGATGTCAAGCTTCTTATCAGGGCTTACAAGATTTAAGGGGGAATAGTTTTTATCTGCTTTTGCGACCAGCTCATGCAGTTCAGATGTTTGAGCTTCGCCAAAGGAGAGTTCTTGGAGTTTAGATATTTGTTTGTTATGTAAATTAACTATGTCCACTGAAGCTCACCCTCCCTATTTTCTTGGTATTGTTGTCCTGATAACTGATGATGTCGGATGGTGACATTTATGTTTGATCATCATGGTACGGGTTGTTCTTTGAATATCCTCCAGTTTTGTTTTCGTCCACTTCAGAATTCCAAATGAGTTTGTCAGGATCGGTATTGCGTAGGTGTTAATTGCTTGGGTTAGATTTCCTGCGTTCAGCTGGGATTTCAATAAAGTAGTTACCCTTCGAGTTAATCGGCCCCTTTTCTTGATATTTGCTTACTTTTGGTCTAGTAGCTTGCTGAAATCCTAGATATTTGTAGGTTTCGCCATTTTGCATGGCAGTTATAATATTCCCATCGGTTAGTAACACATCTCCGTTAACGATTTCACCATCCTCGATATTTAAAGTTTTGCACTTTTCTAATTCAAATCCCATTTGTATATCGCTGGAGAATTTTTCAGTTATATTAAGTGAATATTGAATTCGACGCTGGTTTGATGCGTATATTTTGATGTCATCCATAGATAAAAGGTGGGAAACAGTGCAGTTAGTGTTCCTGTTGGCTTTAAGCTTATAGCCGTAATCCGTATCGTTGAGTAGATTGGGGAGTGGGTTCATTTGCCAAACAAAACCAATGTGGACAAAGGGAGTCACCCTGGAAGATCCCCCTACGGGTATAAATTTCATCAGTTTGAAGTTATTGGCCAATTATTTGTAAATGAAGGTTGGTTCGCCAGTGCTTTATCGATGATTCTGGAAAAGTAACAAGAGTGGGATGTACTTTGTGAATTTGTGAAACTTTAACAAGCCAGGAATGTGGAACGCTATCAAATGCTTTCCTGTAATCTAAAAGGTGTGTGGATATTGCGCTTCTCCCTTTGCACCTTAGTATTACTGTTTTATTATACCTTCACTTGCTCGATAAAACTGAGCGAAACGCGCCACAAGTTTAAATTGAACATTAGTTCAAATATAACGAAGTTTTAAACAAATTCAATTGTTTTATTTCATCAGTCAGTATGGATCTTCATCAAGTGAAAGCCCCATTTATTCAATTTATAAATAGTATAATTCAGCGAATAAACATATCCTATAATCGAAAACTGTTACAAAAGTATATTCAATCTGATTGAACGGATTATTATGGCGTGCCGTTTTGTTATTTAATAACATCGTTTTAAAAGAGGAAAAAAATATATATCTCTTCTTTCAAACATTTTTATTTTGTAATTATTCTGTTGAAGAATTAAAATTATGTTTTTCATAATAATAATACGGGAATTTCTATTATGAAAAACATAATATAAATTGCCGATTTAAAATTATTAAATACGTAATAAAAATTCATGAATTAACAGCTTGTTCAATTGAAACCCATTTTTGGTCAGGTTAGCCTTGGAAACAATTGTAATCATTCAACTGACGTTTTCCAACATTAGTAGTGTATGCAAACGTCACACTGATCTGTTTATTTCGTTTATATTTGACAGCGATTTTAAGTAATGTGACTTTGAAATGGAGTTTGTTGTTAACAATCCGTCCAAATGTGATAATGCTCGGCCTCATGTTGCCAACGTAGTGAAAGAAAATCTGCAACGAAAGAAATGGAGGATATTAGAGCATCCACCATATAGTCCCGATTTATCGCCTTGCGATTTTCACATCTTTGGGCCACTAAAAAAGGCGTTAAAAGGTAACCGTTTTCGGACGCAGAAGTACAAAACGCTGTGAAAGAATTCTTCCAGCAGCAGCCACAAGAATTCTATAAGCAGGGTATACATCGGTTGGTGAAACAGTGGGATATGTGCCTCAATTGTAGCTATTTGTAACTGTACTTGTCAATAAATTTTTCCTGGTCCAAAGATGGGTTTCAATTGAACAAGCCTCGTAACATTATGAAAAACATAATAGAAATTCAATTTCCATTATGTATTGAGGTTGCCTAT
>CAJUYH010004403.1:17304-44729 GCA_910591685.1 Galerucella tenella
ATACACAGATATGCAACCTACAAAACATAGGACAAAATACAATACTTAGTAGCGTGGTTGCCAGCTGTAATCTACTACTCGACAATCATGCAACATGACTATTAAGATACGAAATTAAATATTATATCAGACTATATTTTTAGTTAGATTCATTCAAGACAAACCCAAGAACATAAATGAAATTATAAATACATTTTATATATAATGATATCCTTATATTGCGTATTTGAAGAAGGGGAAACAAAAAATATATAATCATTGTATTCAGCCTTCCCCTCAAAAAATATCCAATACTTTGTAATCCACATCAAGGTATTCCCTTCCCCTTCTGGAATATCTTTTGAGGGCAAGGCGTTTGCCTTGCCCTCAAAAGATATCCAATACTTTGTAATCCACCTTAAGTTATTCAAGAAGAGGAAGGGTGAATCCAATTATTATATTCCCTTCCCCTATCTGGAATATCTGGAATATCTGGATATCCAATACTTTGTAATCCACCCTAAGTTATTCTAGAAGGGGAAGGGTGAATCCAATTATTATATTTTTTTCCTCTTCTTGAATAGATTGATGTACATTACAATGCATTCATCCCTCTCATCCAATACTTTCTAAGATGAAATTCGAATGCAATAATTAATTAATATTTTAAAAATATCATGATTCTCACGTAATCGTTTACAGCTGGCAACCATGTCAAACATTACGCTAGAGCTTCTATGTCATTTGTCATTTGATTTAATTGTTTTCATACACATTTGTAGCCTGTCAAATATATATTTATAAAAGTGGTAATTTAAACAATATTTTGAAGAAACTCACTGAAATGTTGTTATTATTAGCGAGAAAACATGTTGTTCATCACTTTCCCGTTCAGTGTGATACGTTTAAACGGTTGTTTGTATAAAATATTTAGTCCAAATGTGATGGTTCAAGTGGCGAAAAAAAAATCTTTTATTGGATTTTTCTCTGTAAATTGTGTATAACCCGCAAATTTTTCGACGGATAATCCTCAAAATAGGTGAGTACTATCGATTTTTCGCAAAATCACTAAGAAATTCGTGTGTCCCTATAGTTCACCGGACCCCGTTTTTTGCTAGTTGGATCGTTCCACCACGGGTTCTCCGAAGGGCTTATAAGGTAAGAGAATTTACTAATAAAGTATTTTCTGTTTGAGTTTGAAAATGTCTGAGGAAACAAATTTAAAGGCAAAAAAAACTTCGTTAAAAAGTATACTTTCTAGATTCAAAAATTTTATTGATAATTTTAATAAAGATGAATTGAATGATGAAATAATTACTGAGATAGAAAGTCGTTTAGAAAATGTTGAACCTTGTTCAAGTGAAGTTAGTGAAATAATTTTACAATTGAATATATTACTTAATACTAGCGAAGAACTTAATCAAGAAGAGTTGGAATTTGAAACAAAATATTATAATGCAATTGGTAAAGCCAAATTATTTTGTAAAACGTTCTATAACAAATCAGATAAAAACTCAGAGGCCCAGTCCGATGCAGGTTCGAAAAGCAATAGTGGTTTTACTAACAATGCAAATTTTAATGTAAGACCCACTGTAAAATTGCCTCCTATAACCTTGCCAACATTTAATGGACATTATTGTTCATGGTTAAAATTTAAGGATACTTTTACCAGTTTAGTTGAAAAAAATGAATCTTTAAACGATACACAAAAATTTTGTTATTTAAAATCTTCGCTAGACAAAAGTGTTCTTGAGGTTATACAGTCTGTGGAGGTAACAGCAGTTAATTATAAAGTTGCCTGGCAGATATTAGTCGATAGGTTTGAGAATAAAGGTTTGATGGTTCACAACCATATTCACAGTATTTTTGAGCATCCTAAATTAACCTGTGAATCCCACAAAGATTTAAGAAATTTGTATGACACAGTTACCAAGCATATACGTTCATTAAAAAGCTTAGGAGAAAATACCGATTCATGGGACAGATTAATTATTTATTTACTTGCCAACAAATTTCATCCTACAACACGGCGAGATTGGGAAAATTTAAGTTACAAAGGTGAGTTACCGAGTTTAGATGATTTAAACAAATTTCTTAAATCTAAGTGCGAAATTTTAGAAAAACTTGAAGTAACATTTCAAGAGAAAGCTTCATTTCATAGAAATAAAAGAGCTGGTAGTCATGGATTTACTGCAGTAACAGATAATGTCAGGTATCAATGTTATTATTGTAAACAAAATCATAGTATTTTTAAATGCGAATCCTTTTTAAAGTTTTCAGTAAATAAGAAAATTGAAGTAGTTAAAAAATTGAAACTCTGTTTAAACTGTCTTCGACCATCCCATCCTTCCTGGAAATGTAAATTGAGTAAATGTGCAAAATGTAATAAATCACATAACACTTTATTTCATTCTGAAACATTTAATAATAATAATTTAATCGACAGTGCCAATACCAGTAATGTAAATATTTTACCAAATAATGGTACAGTTTGCGCCGACTCGACAATGCCATCCGCAAGCGCAGAAAGTTTTGCAGCACATACTAGACCCAGCGAGGTTGCCACGTCATATAATAATTCACAAGTTTTGCTTTCAACTGTAATTGTTCAAATAAAAGTAAATAATGAGATATTTAAATGCAGAGCTCTACTAGATAATGGGTCGCAAAGCAATTTCGTAACTGAAGATCTTTGTAAAAGATTAAATTTGTCATTTAAAAGTATTAGACATGCAGTTAGAGGTATTGGACAAAATATGGCTAATATAAACAAGCAGGTAAATATCGAAATCAGTTCAAATGTGAACCATAGTTTCAAAAGAAAAATTAACTGTTTAGTTATCAATAAAATAACAGATAATTTACCCCTGTTTACCTTTAATAAAGATAAATTAAAAATCCCTTTTTGTATTGAATTAGCTGATACTGAATTTAATGTATCACAGGAAATTGAACTATTGTTAGGATCCGAAATATTTTGGTCTATTTTAAGGCCGGATCAAAAATGTCTTGGGAATAAAATGCCAATTCTTCAAGATACTTTATTGGGATGGATAGTTGCAGGGTACATGGTAATTAATACGCAGACAGATATGTCAGTAAATTGTTTAAGTACTTTACAAGATGCTTGGTTAGATAATGAAATAATTCGATTTTGGGAATTAGAAGAAATAAATAATAAAAAAAATATATTATCTGAAGCTGAAAGGTATTGCGAAACGTTTTTGAACAGACTAAAAGTAAAGATAAAAGCGGCAGATATGTTGTTAGAATACCATTTAAAAAATCTGTTTCTAATTTAGGATTTGTTCGCGACAATACCTTGCAGCGTTTCTATTCACTAGAGAAGAAATTAAGCAAAAATACTGATTTAAAAAAGGATTATGTAAACTTTATGTCCGAATATTCTGCCCTTAATCATATGTCTGAAGTTAATGACGCCAATGGAGTAGAGCAAGGAGGCTACTATTTACCACACCACGCGGTGATTAAAAATACCAGTTTAACTACGAGAGTTCGAATAGTTTTCGATGCATCTTGTAAAACCACTAGTGGATTGTCCTTAAATGACGTACAATTCAAAGGTCCAACTTTGCAACAAGATATTTTCGACATTCTAGTCAGATTCCGTATTCACAAATACGTCATGACAGGGGATATTAATAAAATGTACCGACAAATTCTTATTCATGAAGAAGACCGAAATTATCAAAAAATATTTTGGCGTCCTGAACCCGATCACGAATTAAAATGCTATAAGTTACATACAGTAACTTATGGAACAGCTTCGGCACCCTATTTGGCCGTTAAATGTTTATTTGATATAGCTGAAGAAAAAAAAGATAATTCGTTAATTAGTAAAATACTAAAAGAAGATTTTTATATGGATGATTTACTTACAGGCGCAGATACGGAAGAAGAACTTTTGTACATTCAAAGAAATGTTTCAGATATTTTAAACAAATCGGGTTTTGAACTTCGTAAGTGGCTATGCAATAATAAGGATATATTAAGCAAATTTGAGGAAAATAACGACTTAGAAGTAGCTATTTTAAATATCGGTCTGAATGAACCCAATAAGACTCTAGGTATATATTGGAACGCACAAAGTGATTCATTAAATTATAAAATTAATATGGAAATAACGATAACAGAAAAAATTACAAAGAGGTCTATTATGTCAGCTATATCACAAATATTTGACCCGATGGGCATATTAGGACCCGTGATAATCATTGCCAAATTACTTATCCAAGATATTTGGAAACATAAATTGGACTGGGACGACGAATTACCAGTAAAAACATGTAAAGTCTGAAAGGAATTCCGAAATAACATTTTATCAATAAATCATTTCAAAATAAATAGATATATTATTGATTTTAATTATGCTAGTATAGAATTGCATGGATATAGTGATGCATCTATAAAGGCATATGGTGCGTGCATTTATGTACGGTGTCGATTACAATCTGGCAAATATTCAAGTAATCTTTTATGCGCTAAAAGCCGTGTAGCACCATTAAAGCAAGTAAGTCTTCCCAGATTGGAACTTTGTGCAGCACAACTTTTAGCTAATTTAACAAATAAAGTATTAAATAGTGTACATATAAAGTTTAATAATTATTATTTTTGGTCAGATTCAAATATTACCCTGTGTTGGATTCGTGGTGAGGCATCATCTTGGAAAACTTTTGTCGCTAATAGGGTCAGTGATATTCAATCATTGACAAATAAAAGGGATTGGAATTATGTACCATCTGGAGACAATCCAGCTGATCTACTTTCTCGCGGTACCTCTCCACAAGTTTTAATGAACAATAATTTATGGTGGCATGGGCCGGATTATCTTTTAAGAGACAGCTGCTATTGGAATATTCTAGAATGCAAGGTAGATGAAGACATTCCAGAACAAAAAACAGTATCCTGTGTTATGAATAATGCTGCTATTAAAAATTTATTTGACAGGTTATCGAGTTGCTATAATTTAAATGAAATGGTACATGTCTTGTCGTATGCTGTTCGATTCCTAAAATATATAAAAAATAAAAATAGATGTGACAATCAACCTAAGCCTTTATCCCCTGAGGAATTAGATAAATCTTTAGAATTGTTAATCAGGGAGGCTCAAAGGGAGGTATTTTCCGTAGAATTCAATAATTTATTATTAGGAAAATCCATTTCTCCGAAAAGTAAAATTTTAAGTCTAAATCCAATTATAAGAAATGGTTTGATTTGCGTAGGCGGTAGGTTAAAAAATGCTAACTTAAGAAGTGAAATCAAATATCCAATAATCTTACCTAACAATCATTTTTTAACTAAATACATTTTAGAAAATGAACATAAACGACTGTTGCATTGTGGAGCTCAAGCTCTCCTATATTCAATTCGTGAAAGATACTGGCCAATATCAGGTCGTAGTATATGTAGAAATATTGTGAATAAATGTTTAATTTGTTTTAAAGCTAAACCCAAGAACACTAATTATCTAATGGGTAACTTGCCAGATGTACGAGTAAATACTTTTGGGGTTTTTGAAAATGTTGGCACAGATTATGGTGGACCATTTTATATTAAAAATAAAAAGGGTCGGGGTGCTACTAGTAGCAAATGTTACGTTTGTTTATTTATTTGTATGAGCACTAAAGCAGTGCATCTCGAGCTTGTATCTGACCTAACCAGTGAATGTTTTTTGGCAGCCTTAAATAGATTTACTTCTAGGCGTGGCAAACCAAAAAATATATATTCCAATAATGGTCCTAATTATGTAGGTGCTAATAGAGAAATTAATAAGGTTTTTGATTTTTTAAACGACAACTCCGAGATCATTGGATCACAATTGGCCAACGAAAACATATCGTGGCATTTCATTCCAGCCAATTCTCCAACCTTTGGGGGACTTTGGGAGGCTGGAATAAAAAGCACTGAATTTCATATCAAAAGAGTTATAGGAAACATGCCTTTAACATTTGAGGAATTCGGAACTTTGTTAATTCGAATAGAAGGTATTTTAAATTCTCGACCTCTGTGTCCATTAACCGAAGATCCAGAAGACTATTCAGCATTAACTCCAGCCCATTTTTTAATTGGTCGGACAATTACCTCCATTCCCGAGTACAATTTAACTGATGTTACGCAAAATCGTCTGTCCAGGTGGCAGCACATTCAGAGCATGGTACAACATTATTGGAAAAGGTGGCAGAAAGAATATCTAGCTGAACTTCAAACACGGACAAAATGTGTGAGGAAATTGTGAAGATGGGATCTTTGGTCCTTATCAAGGACGATAATGCAGCAGTTCAACAATGGCAGTTGGGACGTGTCATAGAACTGCATCGTGGTAGTGATGGCATTGTCAGGGTAGTAACTATAAAAGTGCGGTCGGGAACAGTGAAACGAGCAATTAATCGTATATGTTTTCTTCCCGTAGACACAGAATAACTAAATACTCTCAATCTTTACTTTAAAATAATAGAACGTTTAGTGTAGTTACTTTCTTGTTTTTTAGGTGTTAAACCATTGACAATTATTTTGATATTTTAATGTAACACAAATGTAAACATTTTCATTGGTTTTTAATGTGGAGTATTTTTTCCTATAATTAAGCAGCTTTTTTGTAATTTTATTCTTTTGAAAGATTTCCTTTCAAGGTGGCCGGTATGTCAAGGCGTACACCTGACAACTTGTAAAAAGTGACAGGAGACGATCTCTCGTCAATATGGCTGTCGTAACCAAACGTGTGTTAATTTGCTCCTACTTGTATTAATAATAAAAGTGCTACAGTCCACAAAAAAAATTATTTATTTAATTACCTAAACACTGCCTGCGTATGATTTTAAATTCAATTGAGATTCATTTAATTGTATATTCTTAAAATTATTTCTGTAAAATTTTTCTGAAATGGTGGATATAGGCGAACCCGAATCACATTCCATGGAAATTATTTTATTATTTATGGAAATATCAACTTTTAATGGTTTGTCCTTACCATGCGTTATATTATTAAAATAAAAATCTGAATATAAATCAGAATCGCTCGACTCATTATCAATAACTACAAACTTGTTGTACTTATAAGAATATGCATTTTTATCGGTACTTCGTGCTGATGTGTCCTTTCTTGCCACATGTGTGACAGGTGGCGTCCTTGAAAAAACAAGTGGAAGTGACGTGGTTATTCTTTCCACTATGGCGGCATTGTAGGCTTCCTCCCTGTAGAGAACTAGAAAATGGCGTCTTGACCTTAGATTTGGACCGCTGATATTTCGTGGAAAACTTTTTCCTTTCTTCCTTTTTCACAAAATGCACTGTGCTTGCACCACCCACTAACTCCGAATCTCTTTCTGCTGCTTCCATGTTTACTGCTATTTCCACAGCTTTGCAGTAGGTGAGCGTTTTTCCTTGGAACTAGCGTTGTCGGATGACTTCATTTTTCAATCCAAAAACTAATTGATCTCGTAGTTGAGTTTCCAAGTTATCACCAAATTTACAGTATTTTGCTAGCTGCTTTAATGCTGCTAAATACATTGAGATTTTCTCTCCTGTTTCTTGTTTCCGCTGTCGAAATTTATAACGTTCGGTAATTTCAGATGGTGTCGGCTGTAAATGTTCTCGTAATAGTTTTTGTAATGCAGCAAAGGTTTTATCTGCCCGCTTTTCTGGGCTGCACAGATCTTCCATTAATTCGTATGTCTCATCTCCTACTGCGGTGATCAGCAAGGCAGTTTTCATGTTTTCCTCAATTTTATTCACCTTGAAATACTGCTCCATACGAGTTATGTAGGAACTCCAATTTCCTTCTCCCAACTTAAAAGATTCTTATTGTCCGACGACCATTTTATTAACACAAGCACGTTTATTTTTTGCTACCACAACAACTACTACACTAGTTCTAATTGTTTTATGACTGCGCCAGTGTATCTGTATCTGTAAGAATTTGAAGGGTGGGTGACCCCCACGGCACTTAGGCCACAATTGGCCCATTGTGCATCCTTCCGAGGTTCAGACTTCCTTCTGGCTCGTCATCCAGCCTACTTGTTTGAAGTAGGCGATAACGTCGCCGGAAGTAAGCTCCCTCATGTTGGCTTGTGTTAGCCTGTACTCGCCGAATACGGAAAACCTAAATTGAGAGAGTGTCGGACATTCACAAAGAATGTGTTCGACAGTCTCATCTTCCTGTTCACATCCTCTACAGAGTGAAGTGTCAGACAGACCCAGTCTGTAGAGGTGTTTTCGTAGGTGGCAGTGACCGGTCAGAATACCCGTGGCTGTCCGAAGGTTCTGTCTGTTCATAGTCACGTATTTTTTGGCTACTTTGCTGTCCGGGTACTGCAGCAGTTCCTTGGCAAGCCTGCAACCTTCTGCATCGTCCCATCTACCCTTAAACTTATCAAGGGAGTGTTCCTTTATTAGGTCAATCATAGCCGACGCCGACAGACCAATGAAAGTGCCGGGTCCCAAGAGTTTTTGGGAGGCTGCTTTCCTGGCTAGTGAGTCGGCAATGTGGTTACCCTTCGATTTACTGTGCCCCTTGATCCAGCCTAGAGTGACTTCGTTGTTGCTACAGGCTTCGATCAGGGACAGGTGACACTCTAGTACTAGGCCTGATGTGATACGTGGTCTGTTCAGGGCTAGTAGTGCTTGTCTACTATCCGTGAGGATGTGAATTTTATTACCTGTGTTTCTTTTGGTAATCCCTTTTGCGGCGATGTAGATAGCAGTGAGCTCTGTTTGAGCAACGCTGACATTACGGCCCATCGCCCATTTGATGTTTAGGTTCAGAGATCTGGAGTAAATTCCACATCCTGAGCCCATATTGGTTTTAGAGTCATCCGTGAAGATGCGGAGTGCGCCTTCTTCTGATGTGTCTTGTGTGTTGTATTTGATGTTTACCTTGTAGGGCCTGTGGAAGGCATATTGTGGTGAGATTGCGTCCGTATTTGCCTGCAGCAGTGGGACCTCATTGAGTGCCTCACGCCATAGGTTACGTCTCAATCTACCAGATCCTACGTCAGGTTGTATACCGGTAGAGCGTAAGCGTGTCATGGTCATCAAAATAACCTCCCTGATGTGTATGTCAAGGGGAGTGAGACCAAGGATCACCTCCATCGCTCTGGTTGGTGTGGTTCTCATGCCTCCTGTTGTGTTGAGGCATGCTGTTCTTTGAATTTGATCCAGTTTACGGACGACTGTCAGCTGGTTTGCTTCAACTCCCCAGGCAATCGCGCCGTAGGTATCAATAATTCGACTCTGTACTCGGAACTGAATTTATTTCTAACAATATGTACAAGCTAACTTCAATGTGACATAAAAACTTGCAGCAATACTAATTACTTAGGTGTACAGGATGTACCAAACAATTAAATATGTTACAGGAAATAAAGGTAAAAGAAGAAATGTTTCGGTAAGTGAATCACCTTTTAATCAAAATAAAAAAAAATGTGTTGTGTGCGGTAGAAATAATCACATCGCAGTTATTGTGCTTTCAAAGGTTGCACTTGTTATAGATTTGGCGTTAAGGGTCATTCAGCACCTCAATGTAGAAAAAATTTTCACAATTTTTTGACGGAAAATGATATTGATAATGATGAACAATGCTCAAGCGATTTGGACAATTTTAATGAAACTGAGTACATTTTCAATGGGGATACAAATAACATATAGGGAGACGATTCTCCACAAAGTATTAAGCCGACTTTTATAAAACTAACCGTTGAAAGCATCCCTATGCATTTTGAAGCGGACTCTGGTTTCGCAAATTCGGCCATTTCTGAAACAATGTATCGTAAACATTTTAAGGGTTTAAATTTGGGAAAAAATGATTTATCGCTTAGTGATTATATTGGTATGACTATTGAACCCGCACGATTTTTAAAACTTAATATAATATTCGCTATGGCTATGGCTTTAATGAATAATTATAGTTTTTGGTTGAATTATTATTTAGGAAATTTTGTTATGATAAGAAATATTGGGGTATAAAAGAGGGAGGTGTTGTATATAGTAATTAGGCATTTGGGTCTCGACAGCCAGAAAAACTAGTTTCCTCATCTTTATTGTTAGTACGTTTATTCACGATTTGGGGAATTAAAAGTTTTGTACTGATAAGCCAGTCTTGAAATAAATTGTATAGATTGAGGTAGTGTTATTTCCTATATTAACTAATACTCGCAGTTGATAACTATTACGATCCAAATTTAATAGACAATATCATAAATAAGAGAATACTAAAACATAAATACTCTAGAATTCCTTCTGATAAAAATAAGAGTAATCAATTCAAAAGCTAAACATACTTTGGAATACCATCCTTGAAAATCGAATCATTTGGACTTGAATATTCTCTTCAAAACCGATTACAAATTCATTAAAAACAACAAATCTTAATCTTCAAAATTGAACAAATCAGAAGTTTATAAATTAAAATGTGGTAATGACAACTGTGATAAAAGGTAGAACTTCTAGGCATTTTAATATTAGAATTTCAGAACCAAAAATCAGATTCCAACTACTCAAATCATTGATTAGCAAACCAACACACAGTCGATTCAAATTTTGTAATTTTGCATATAGAACCTAAATCTCTCAAATCAAATCTTCCAGAAGCTCTTGAGATGAATAGGAACAAAAATTCAGATAATCTTTTTAACGACCAAATAGATATCAACAATTCTCCTTTATTAAACCTTTTCACCTAGAAAGGTTCCGATAAGATTGTTGTGAATAAATTCCCAGGTAAACTTATTAAATACTTCAGTTAATCCCATATTTAGACACTTTTTGCAGTTTATTTCCATGTGAATAGATTATGATATTTCTGTCAATATCCGTAAAATTCGGTACTAAGGCACTGTATGAATTAAAAATGTTTCATTATACCTCCAATCGTTTAAGAAAACTACTGTGATAGCGAAACGTGTAACAACTTAAACATAGGTTCAAATATATTGTAGATTTTGACAAAATTAATTGTTTTATTTCATCGTTTAATATCACTCAACTTCAGCAAAAACTATGAGAAATTGACATAAAACTTCAACCAAAAGTAACTACTTTTTTATAATTATAAAATGTAAAAAAATAGTGTGAACGTCGACTTTCTTTAACAGATTATCTGCAATCGGTGGATAATTATACGCCAACGACTTAAATACATGGAACAGGTCTACTAAGAGCCAGACCTAATTCAAAAACGGAAAAAAGGTTCTCAATGCAACTTAGATCTTTTAGACTAAAATATAGATGTAGATTATACACATAAGATCATACGTGTGCTATGGCCAACTGGTCCAATCTGACTCCTTTGTAATGTAATCTGAATTAATCTAATCTAGCAAACCACTGGAAAATCAATTTCAGGAAGAATTTGAGTGAAATGAAATGAAGCCCTGTAGCATATTAATAGTGAATTTTTTTTTAAATTTTAATTAACGTGTCTCGACTGCTGAGGTCATTGAATTAAACAACAAATTATCAACTTTGTATTGATCACAATGGTGGTCATTATTCCTAAAGATATAAAGACGTATAATTATTAATTTCAAACTTTGTAGTTGAACTTTATAATAATCTCACCCTTCAGGTATGCGTCCTACTATTGTTATTCCGTAGTCTTTTTCTAAATTGAAAACATCTATACAAAAAATTCCGAGTAATATCAGCAACAATTCTATGGGAAATGGAATCTTTGATTTTGTGACATACCAAGGCTGCAAAAAATGAAAGTCTTGAATTATATTTTGTTGAGGTTCGGTCATTGGGAGATGTAGTCCAGTCGGGTTAGCCCAAAAACTATCAAAACATTGATGTGGAAGCAGTAGGCAAGATTTTTTATGAAATCCCTTGGAATTATCATGGTTAATGATCATCCGTTGTCTCCACCGGTTTTTAGGCTGTGCTAATTGCGCAATAACAGTTTATAGCCAAAACAACCAAAAATGGGCCTATTTTTCGAAATGTTTTCAAATTTCACTTGAAAAGTATTGAATTTATCGTGCATATGTATCATAGCAAAGTTATAAAGCGTGAAATTTGCTATAAAATTCCGTGGTTGAAAAGTGGTTGAAATTTTACCTCAGTAACAATTAAGATATCTGTGCGGTTTTTGATTTTAATTGAAATCTGGAAAAAAAACAACTCAAAGGACTTCGAAAAACACAACTTTTGATGTTTTGAAAGTTCATTTCGGACTATTCAATCCCGAGTGATTGAATCCCAAACTTGATCAACGATTCTAGGCAAACGAACAACAATCTAACGAAAAAAAAATACAGTCATGCAGGTCCTTCTGCATACTTCCCAGATATTTTTCAACACACCTACCTTTCATAACTTATCAACAATTAAATCAAATAGAAGAGAGAATGTGCGCGGGAGAGGCTCTCGGCGCTGTGTTTCCGAGAGGAGGGCATGGCTGAGTATAGCGGCGAGAGCACAGATTATAATATGTGGCTATGTGTTGAATCGTACCTGCATGTCTGTATTTTCTTTTTCGTTAGCTTGTTGATCGTTTTCCGAGAATCGTTGATCAAGTTTGGGATTCGATAACTCAGGAACGAACTGACTACATCGGACGTTATAGATTTGCGGATAATAGAATTTCTAAAAAAAATAAATTACTCCAGACTGATAATTGTCAGCTTCAGGTGGGGCTGGAATCTGGATAGAGTAGGGTTCTGGTATCTAACCTGCAGGGAGACACAATGTCAGCTACGATGGATGATATGATGAAGGAAGTTATCGAAAAACTTAACAAAATGGATGAAAAAATAGACAATTATCAAGAACAAATAAAGAAAATAATTAACGAAAATAATGAATTGAAGAACAAAGTCACCAAAAATCGTAATTCAGGATAAAAGAATACAACAACTAGAAAAAGCAAGCAAGAGAAAAAATCTTGTAGTATACGGAATAGAAGAAACTGGGAACGAAACGTGCGAAATAAGAAACAACAAAATTGAACAAAGGTAATATAAAAAAAAGGTTGAAATAAACATGGGAGCAGATATGATACAAATGAGAAGAATAGGTGAAAAAGACACAGAAAATAACAAAAATAGACCAATGTGGCTAGAGCTATCAAGAGAAGACAAAAAAATAGAAATAATAAGGGAAGCCAAACATTTAAAAGGTACAAATATATGGATATCAGAGGATCCACCAAAAGCAATACAACGTAAACGAAAAGCACTCATCCCATATCTAAAATCGGCTAGGAAAGAAGGATGTAGAGCATGTATAATATATGATAAATTAAGAGTGGAGGATACAATATATACCTTAGAACAGCTGGAACACAATAGAGAAGAAGAAACAAAAACAAATGCAAACAAGAAGAAAGGAAGAACGGCTAGCCAGTGGTTACCCAGCATCGAAGACGGTGAAGATATAGAACCAAATCGGAAAATGATACAAACAGGGTACCCAAAAAACTAGAAGACATACACAAAGATACATTTAACAAAAATAATAGCATTAGGAATAGTAATAAGTGTAGCAGTAAGGATAGAAGTAGTTTTAGCAATAAGGATGAAGAAAAACCTGATAGGAAAGTTCAACACAAAAATAACAATGGTAGGGAAAAAATAGAATAAAGGATCAAAGCAGTCAATGGGGAAAATAAACAAAAGCAATATATAAATAGTGCAGACCAAGAACATATAAATATAGGTATATGGAATATTAACACATTAGCAGGAAAGGAAATCGAAATAACGGAAGAAATAAAAAACAAAAACAACAAAGTAGATATTCTAGGAATAAGCGAAACAAAGAAAAAAGGGTCAGGACAAATAAATTTAACAAATAATCACACATTATATTACTCCGGGGTAAAAGCAGAACAAAGAGCAAAAGAGGGAGTAGGAATAATTTTAACAAAGGAAATAAAAAAAAAGTAATAGATATCAAACATATAAATTCAAGTATACTAGTTCTAACTATACGATTGGAAGAAATATTCAATATAATACAAATATATGCACCCGACACCTAACGGTGAAAGGGTGTATGATTATATATAAATATATGCACCTGTTGAAGGAACAGGAGAGGAAGAGGTTCCACAATTTCACATACAATTGCAGGAAGTAGTGGATGATATAAGAAAGCAAAACAAAAACAATCATTATGGGGGATTGGAACGCAAGAGTTGGTAAAGATTACAATAGAGAAATGGGTTGTATGGGAGTTCATGGAGAGGAAACAATGAACAGAAATGGCCGTAAGATGATAGGTTTTTGTCAAAGTAACAATTTATTAATAGGTAATACGATGGGAAAACAAAAACTAGAGGATAAATATACATTTGTAGCGGAAGAAAGAAATGCAAAAAGTTTAATCGATTACATAGTTAATACACAAAACCTATCAAATATGGTGAAAAAAATATAGACAAGGAAAGAGGCTGAGCTGGGAACAAACCACAGATTAGTAAGAGCGGAGTATGAAGCAAACATAAGAAATACAGAAAAAGTAAGATTCAGTAGAATTGCGATAAGTAAGTTAAGAAACACAGAAAAAAAATCTAAATATCAGGAAGAAACAAATAGGGAATTCGGAAAAATGATGAATGAAAATAATGAATGGACACTCGAAAAACGGTGGACAGTATTTAAACAAATAATACTTGGAAAAGCTGAGGATATATGTGGAAGAATTAAGTTTAATAAACATTTAAGAAGGACTAAGTGGTGGGACAAGAAAATACAAACATTAGTGAAAGGAAAGAAAATTGCATGGAAAAAATACCTTCAAACAAAAACACAAGATGATAAGGAAATATATAACGGGAAAAGAAACATAGTCAAGAAAGCGGTTAAGAAAGCGAAAAGGAATTCCTGGAAATAATTTTGAAGAGAGAGATGTCAAAGACACATGCATCAGATAATAGGAAATTTTGGAAAGCAATAAAAAGATTACGAGGAAGTGAAGGAAAAGATATAAGAGCAATAAAAAATGAAAATAACGAATTGGAGACCGAAATAATTCAAATACTGGAGACTTGGAAAAAACACTATGAAAAAACATTTAGTGACAGTTTGAAAAAGAAAACATCACATATAGTTGAAGAGGAAGGGAACGAACATGAATACCATACACTCCAAAGAGAAGATATGGAAGAGGCTATAAAAAAACTTAAGATAGGAAAAGCCAGTGTGGAAGATAAAGTAGCGCCATAGAAATGGGAAAATCATCTTATATTGCCAATATTGCCAACATAAAAAAGGAATCAAACACAAAAAAGTCATATAGAAGCAAAATTAGAAGAGGAACAAGCAGCTTTCAGACCAGAAAGGCAAGCAAATGATAATATATACAGTTTAAGAAGACTAATTGATAATACAATTGAAGCGGAAGAAGAAATGTATTTAGCATTTATAGACTTGAAGGCAGCTTTTGATACAGTAGGAAGAGAAAAAATTTGGGAGGTACCAAAAGCTCTAATTAATATAATTAAAAGCACATACGAGACTGTCAAATTAAGAGTGAAGATAGGAGGTCGAAGATAGGAAAAGTTTTCAATGAAAAAAGGTATAAAACAAGGTGGTAGCTTGAGCCCACTGTTGTTTGTTATTATTATGGACAAAATAGTGAAGGAAATAAAAAGAAAAGGAGGAAATCTGGACACGATAATAGGGTACAGGAACATGGTACCGGTCAGACTAAGTAACCTACTATACGCAGACGATATCGTACTCATATCAAAATCGAGAAATAAAATGCAGAAAATAATTAACTTACTGACAAGAGAAATAGAAAAGATGGAAATGACAATAAATACAGAGAAAACCAAAGTAATGATAGTAAATGAAAAACAGGGGAATAATTACGAGGAGTTGAAATGTAATCACAAAACATTAGAAATAGTAACAACCTATAACAGAAGATGGAAAAATAGACGCAGAACTTGATAACAGAGCAAATGAATCAACAAGATTATATTATTCCTCAAATCGAACATTACTAAGCCATAAATACATTGATATAAATTCAAAGATGGAAATATACAACAAAATTACAGTACCAACCATAACTCATGCCAGTGAGAACTGGGTACTGCAGAAAAAGCATGAAACAAAAATAAACGCAATGGAAATGAAATATTTAAGGAGAACTTTATGAAGGAACATCAGCGGGGCAAATATATATTTAGATTTCTTTCAAAATACTTTACCAGAATAACTTGAAGATATTCCCGTACATGAGAGGCAAACAATGTGGTGGCAGCAAGATGAAGTATCTCCTTACTTTTTTGGGCCAGTTAGTAAATATCTTGTCAACACATTTCCTGAAAAATGGATTGGGCGAAATGGTGCGACTCTGTGGCCACCCCGTTCTCCGGATATTACACCCTTAGATTTCTTTCTCTGGGGTTACTTAAAAGGTCGAGTTTATGTCACACACCCGATTGATTTAGATGATTCGAAGAATAAAATAAGACAGGCGTGTCAGACCGTAACACCCGCAATGATTACAGCATCACTTACAAGAATCTTTTAACAAGGTTTGACCATTGTGTCAATGTAGATGGTCATCGATTTGAACAATTCCTTCAATTACTTGTACTTTCCAATTCCCTATGTTACGTTTTTTAAGAAAATAGTTTATACAAATGTTCATTTATTTGGCCCTATTATCATTACTGCACAATACAGTGATGACAATTGTGGTATCGTTGAATCTATTTTTGAATGATATATCCAAAGTTGTGATATTATACCGGTTGTCCCATTAAGAAAAATATGTTGGGGTCACGTTACCCGAACTGACAGGAAAAACGGAAGTCATTTTATAATAAATATAAGCATCAGTTTCGACTGTTTATATCTGTCAAATTATGTCATATAAACAGTTTTTGAAAACTTAGACTGTCAAAGCGTCGAGGGACACCCTGTATCTCAGTATTGTTATGTTGAGCTTATGTTGAACAATTTCCATAGATCTAATCAAATTTCATTTGCTAATGAAAAAACTATTGTGTTTGAAAATTATTCATTTTTTTCGTTTAAACCGTACAAAACCGTACAAAAATTATGAGATGAGATGAGATTATCGGGCCTACGCAATGTGGCCAAAGTGGATGGGTTAATCATAATAATTTATGGTAGTATATACCAAATATATTTTTCCAGCTTAACCAAACTCAAAATAATGATAACTTACCTTAAACCACAAATTATTAGCCGTCAATGAGAATATTGTGAACGCGGACATAAGGACTGCTAAACGATTGGCTTTTGGCATTGCAAATATGACATCATATAAGGTCTGCAAAAATGTGAATATAATAAATATTTGAATAGTTTATACTAGCTTTGGTTTTGGAATTCCAAATTTTGAATATGTAAAAATAGCATGGAAGTGCTGTATCCTAAAATTCGCATCTAAGATAAGGTTTTCCTCGAAAGTGATCTTGTGAATGGCGAGAGTAACAAATTTGCTGAAATGGGAAATAAAGTTGAGTAAATAGGGATCTGTTACTGTTTACTGTTACTTCGAAGAACTTATTGAAAGTAAGCGGAGTCGTCATAAGGCAGTAATTGACATTAGAGGAAATTCGTTATTTAAAGACGTACCTTAATTTTTAATGAAATTTGAAAGATATACAACCTTAATTTGTACTTTCTGCTGTTTTTAGTGCGTATGCAGGCAAACACATGCTTACATGAAGGACAAAGCATTCCATTTACGATGTCTGTAAACTGATTTTGGAAAAAATTGTTAAATACAAATAGAATTGCAGTCCTATACTGTCACCCTCAAAATAACTCCCTCCTGAAACCACATAGCGCTGGAGCTTCGGTACTGGAATAGCACATAGCGCTGGAGCTTCGGTACTGGAATAGCACATAGCGCTGGAGCTTCGGTACTGGAATAGCCTCTAGCTGGTTTGTTGCAGCCGTTTGAATGTGTTCGAAGGTCTCAAAATGAGCTCCTTGAATTGCTGTGTGACAAGGGGAAGAAAACACTTCCATTGCCATATTCGTTTCATCCGCGACAAATTTACAGCTAGGCATTATTCAAAACAAAATTATAAATTTTAAATGACAGTTGACTGAATAAAGTGAAAACCATGATGAAGTTCTTGGGCATACATAAGATAATAACTTAAACTCGAAAACTCATGTACATGGGAACAAAAAAACTAGTCAGATGAAAAAGTTGATAGAATGAACGGTTTCGAGAGACTTTCTATCATTGTATTAATACCAAATTTCTAAATGATTTGGTTCATTGTAAATGATAATGACGGTTTTTATTAAAATTTGTAGAATATCCTATAGTAACAGACTTTAAATTTAAAGATTTAGATACTTTACTTCCGAACTTACCAAAGGAATAGAAAAATTTCCGATTTTTTTTTCAATGGGTAGACCGAAAACATCTTTGAGCTGTGAATTGACAACATGAAAGGCTGCTCCACACGTAAAACCACTTACTAAGCTTTCGGATAACAAAGACGCGACTACTCCAAATCTCAAAACATACAAAATCAACTGCACAAAAATTAAATGTTCAAACAGAGCGAGGCATGAGGAGCTGCACATATTTATACTCGTATTTTGGTATCAAATGAAAAGTTACAGGTAATAAATGGATCTTTCATTTTTTCTTATTCAATGATTGTACATTATGTCTTACATCATTTGATTAACATATTTTGATGGAATAATTCTATCTCTTCACCGGATATTGTCACTTTTATTGATCAGTAGCATACATTAGTATCGTATAACAATAAATGTAATAATCTGAATATGGTTATTGGACTTTCTTAAATGAATTGGGAAAACTTGAAATTGAAATAATAACCTGACATCGAGCTAACCACAATATAGATACAAGTTCATGCAAATTCTTTTTAACTTAAAGTACAGGGTGTCCAGAAACTCTCGTATCAATAGCAAACTACGGACATTAGATGTTATTTTTGGTTCATGTATGGTCTGCTGCACCGATTTCTATTAAACTAAGCTTAAGCTAAAACCTTGTGTTCGAATCGTTTAGCACACCGCTTAAGATAATAAATGTCTTGGGTGGAGGATATTTCAGGACAAACTTGTTATCTTTATACAGGGTGCGGCGGATAAACGTTTAATTAGAACTATCTCGAGAACTGACAGAGCGGTAGTCCAAGACACGTGTAGGCTTCAGTATTTTAAATAGGAGTCGTTTCCACCACCGAGTTTAGTGTCAAAATAGGTAGAATAAAGCTATTGCCCAAGACTCAAACTTGCTAATCAACGCAACAGGGAAATTGAAAATCATATTAGGAAAACTATTCAAAAATGAAGTATGTATGCTACTAGAGTCTTCAACATCTACTGAGATAGCAAAATCTTCGGCAGGCATTAGTCAATTCTTTTTCCCAACTTTTTATCAATTTTCAACCCTTGCTTATTAACCCTTGGTATAGCTTGGATTTGTATGCTATGTTTTTTTTGATGATGCCTCTAAGTATGTGGCTTCCATCAATTATTAATTGTTCTAGTCTCCTCTGTAGCGTCAATTAGCAAGTTTGGGTTTTGAGCAATAGCCTTTGCCTTCTTGTTTCTCACATTAAATTAAATGGTGAAAACGGCTTCCATTTATCATCATGGGCTACCGGTCTATGAATAATGAAAACTGGATGGAATGGGTTTTGAAGAGTGGACAATTCAATGAAAATATTACCATCATTTTGCTACTTCCGGTTATACCCATAAAGATACTACAAATAAAGGCAACAAGCCAGCTTCGAACCCGTCAGCATATAAGAGAGAGATAGAAAGTAGGAGGTTTATGCAGTCTTTCTCTAATAGCGTGTATGCTATATATACACGAACAAAGACAAAAAAACCTTCGACCGTCTGTTTTTTTTCTCTTACTGGAGTTCAGACGGACATTCTCACTCACAGAGCGCCATATGGCATGATGCCTCTATATGTAGTATCTCTATGGTTATACCTGAAGTTTATAACTTCGATTTTGTGAATGGGAAACCCCGTATATTTTTTGATTTCGGAAATATTTATTTTATTCTGAGCATTTTTATTAACATGATTTTATCAGCTTCACCTGTATATGTGTATGACTGACTCCTTTGGACTTGATTTTGATCCACTTTAAGCGCTCAGATTAATTCAAATCTCTTTTGCAGGACCAATGACAATACAAAATACATACATTAATACTTCTTAAAATACGTAACCAGATCCTCATTTACCTACCTGTGAATTGGAGAACAATAGATGATTTTTTTACGTTTCTCATGACTCGCTCTATACGATTTCTCAAAATTTTCAGTAACACATTTCATAGATAACTATTATAGAGGACGATGGAATGAAACAATTTAATTTGTTTGAACCTTCATTATATTATTTGAACTGAGTCCAATACTTACTTATGATGCGTTTCGCTAACACAGTAGCTTTGTCAAACGATTGGAAGTATAATGGAAATTTTTTTAATTTATACAGTGCATCAATACGGAATTTTACGAATATTGACGATGCACAAAGTGTCAAATGAAGCCTAGGTGATGGGAGCTTTTCATATCAGATCATCAGAAGACTCGAGAAAGACACATACATTCTCGACCGACGTCCGTTCTATGTGATTTGAGCCTGATATTTTGTAAAAAGAGCATTATCGCATTAAAAAATTGAAATTGAGTGAAATAGATGTCAAAATATTCATCGATCGGATTATCAAAAATTTGAAATGTGTAACTGAAAAATTAGCATAAAGTTGAAAAAAACACACTTCCATGATTCCAACAACAAATGTCACTGCAATACCAATTTGTATGTTAGTGTATCCCTCTTCTGGTTCGTAAACATCTCGAACGGCTTTTAAATTGATAGTGGCAAACTCTGCCACAACTTTCCCAGTCATCAAACAGGTAACTGCCAATGTACCTGAAAAAGGATATGGATCAAAATGGGTGTTTATTCCGTGATTCCGAGGAGGGTGAAAAGGCGAGTTTGCGGAGGGTTTTGTCAGTAGGCATTCTCTTGAGAATGAGTCCAACACTGTCCAAGCTGTCATTTTCAATAAATATTTAAAAACAATGTTAACTATTCCAAAATTATCATTATTATCAAAAATAGCAATACAGAATAATAATGTAAGAAACACCAAGTGAACAAAAAACATATATTCAATTTATTCTCCCCCAGCTACAAAACACCTCTTTCTAAATTCTTTGTAAGCATTTCGTTATCGGCATCAATGATAGCTCGTTTTCGTCTTCAATATTAGGGTTTGAATTATTTGTGTAATCTTTTTGTTTTAAGTAGCCCCATAAAAAAATCTAAAATAGATAAATCGGGGAATCGGGGCGAAAAACATCTTGGTACATAACGTCCCATCCATCGACCAGGAAAATATTCATCCAGCTATCCTTTAATTAGAAAAGTCGAGTCCAAAAATGTATACTGTTTTCATAATACTGGCTATAAAATGAGACGGATTTTGGAAGAAGGAATTTTATTTTTATTTCAATTCAAGGGATTTCAGAACAAACAAAACTTTACAAGCAAAACTTTTTATCAAGAATGACATTTTTCACTAAACATAATATTAAAACATTTTTCACCTATAGGATACCGCATCCGTGATCACGCTGTATGTGAATTAAATGTTTCATGAACGCTCACTTTGTACCCAGCTATAACTCTTACACTCGAGTTGTTGTGTGGTGTACGCACTACCACTGTAATTTGTTTATAATAGTCTTCACCTTGGTTTATACAGAGTGGCCCAAAAGTCTGTAAACGGCCAATTATCTCGTGAATTGTTAGTCCCAATAGTACAAAATTTGAAGTACACCTATTTTAGGATACGGAGATTTCATGTTTGATAATTGCAATTTTTCCAGATTTTCCGTTTATCTTATATTATTAGTGACTTTGGTTTTTCAAATTAATCACCCTGTATGCTCAGTCATTGATGGAATCTCCTATCCAATACAAGTTCAACCATATTCAACACTTTTGATTTTATGTATTCTAGAAGGTCTGAAATACATAAAATATGAATCTGGCAATGCCTATTTGTAAATTGAATTTTTTAAGTATCTTCAATAAAAATAATCTTTAGGATTGAAATCCGGTGAACGTAGAGGCCATTCAATCAATCCATCATCCGGAAAATATCTCATCCAAATAACGCCGAACATTTACACCAAAATGAGTTGGAGCAACAGCTTGCTAAAATCATATCTGATTGAAATTGGATCTAAGCAAGTTTCTCAGTGTAGGTACAATTTAATTTCTAAGTAGAAGTTCATATTCATCTGACGTTAAATTTCCCTCGATAAAGAATGGCCCAATTAACAAAATCACAGCTTTCTACTTTCAAATTTCTTCAAATCCAGATGTTTTGTACTGTTTTATGAATTTAAGACCTATTTCAAATAAAATCCCAAGTGTTACATGTGGTTGAGCTCGTATTGGATAGGAAATTTTAATAATGACCGAATATAGGGGGTGATAATTTGAAAAACCAAAGTTACCAATAATATAAAAGTAACAGCAAGTCTGGCAACATTGCAAATACTAAATCTGGAATATATGTATCCCAAAATACATACAATTAGGACTAACAATTTACGGGATAATTGGACGTTTCCAGACTTCTCGGCCACTCTGTATAATATAATATAATTGTTATTACAGGGTGAGTCGTGACACAACCATTTTCATTCTCTGGGACTTTATACTATACTTATAATCTGTAATATAATTATACTCACCTTGGTTGACGTGCCTTGATGTTCCAAACACACAATAGACTAGAACGGGGAAAATCCCCATATATATTCCAACTACAGGGGGTACATTTCCCAATAGTGCAAAACCCATACCCTAGAAATTTATAAAATTATTAAATTCTACAATGGTGGCAGGGTTGTTTGAAGGTTCCTGCTTCCAGCAGTTGTAGTGGTGGATATGTGGAACACAGTGTAGGGAATGTTTTGACTAGTATTTCTAGGAAAAAGAAATTTGTTATATGTTATCAATCTTATTCGATGCTGATTGGAATATTTCACGCAGTGAGGAAGAATAGTTGGTACCTAAACTACATGTACCTATAAAAAATAGTCAGTAGTTTTAAAATAAAGCTAGTCATAAACCTCCCGGTTATTACATAAATGTTGAGAGATATAACTAACGATGAATATTTTTAGGAAATAGGCAGTTTTGAAACCAATATCGTACTACTCATTACTTATGATTTCCCTTGTAAGCAATTTTTGGTGACTGTGCTTTTCACCTCCGTTGGAATTATCAGTAATTTTTTTCGTAAGAGAGGGCTCCATTTTATGCATATATTGAAAAGAGGGAATTTTATGATATAGTATAATATATTTCCCAACTAGTGCGGAGAGTTCCACTTTCCCGCGCGCGATTGCAGTGCAAGCAATCAAGTAAGGAAGATACACTTTTCATACATATAGGTGACGCTATTTTTTCTACGAGCGTGCGGAACATGTAAAAATAAAGAAACAACATATTGAAATTTCATTAATTTTTATTAAACCAAAAAGAGAGACTTCAATCGATTTTACTACTTATGATTAATATTAATGATAAATTGGCAATAAGATGCATTCTGTAAGTTCATTGCTGATGCTATTTGTTTTTGTCACAACCAGTCTCTCGATACAAGAAATTGAAGCAGCGATAGATTTACCAAACGATCTTACTGAACCATAAAAACTAATAGCATCAGCGATAAACTCACAGAATGCATCTTATTACCAATTTATTATTAATATTAATAACAAGTAGTTGAATAGATTGTAATTTCTCTTTATGCTTCAATAAAAATTAATAAAATTCCAATATGTTGTTTCTTTATTTTCACAAATAGCGTTACAAGCTCGTGCGAAAAAGTGAAAATTTCTACACTAGTTGGGGAATATACTATTGCATACTACACGACAACTACAAGTAAAGTGAATGTTCAAATTTGATGAAGAATTACACAAATTAAATTGTTTAATGTTATCGTATTCTTGATTGATTTTGTAACATGCTGTTCAGCTGTTACGTTCTTCGTCTGAAAAACTATTTCATTTAGTGAATTTCCTGGCTCATCAGTCACTTCCTCCCAAATTTCTACTAAACTTCTAAACATGCCGTTTCCTTGTCGCATTAGCCACTCCGAAATAAAACATCAATTTTTATCAAATTCCCCTTCCATTTTTGTTTGTCGATGTTCGAAATTTCAATTTAAGAGTGGACTCTTTCTTTCCTCTAGCTGCCACATTGAAGGCAACAGTTATTTATATTTTTTTTTCAATTTTTGGTGAACAATTTCCTATTTTCTGGTTGGTAAGTTGATCATTGTATTTTCCCTAGATTATTAGAGAGTTTTCAAAGTCGCTTAAAAAACACTCCGATTAACGCTATTTGACAACTTTGACATACGGTATGTCACTTAGCGTATACCGCTCCCGTACACCGCCGGTTGCTTACGGACGGTAGACATAACGGTTGCATTAACTAAAAGGGGACGGAAAGACGAAAAATCTAACCTCAATTTAATGAGTGCTGTCTGTGTCACTGGTATTTGTTTTTTTTTCACTAACATTTCAAGTTTCAACAATCAACATATTAATAAGTATCATGATATAAGTTAATAGTAGTGTATTGAACACTCTGAAAAGAAGTTGGATTCGGTTTTCTAAGGAAGACAATCATATTTTGTTAACCGAAATATTGGCAAACAACCCCTATGCAGATCCCTTTAATGGGTCGTAATCCACTCCAATTTCTGCAAATTTACTGGGAAAATCTTATCAGTGCGAGGAGTGAAGGAACATGTGCAATATATTATTAAAAATTTTGAAAAGAGGGAAAAGGATAATCGTGCTCGGTGAGTTCTTAATGCAAAAGTAAAAACTTCAAAATAGTGTTCACACATTTCAAAGCTGAATTTGGCCACAGCAAACTGCATGTTACCAAGTAGTACTGTCTTATAGTAATTGGTTTGAATTCAAAATTTCCATATTTGCTATCCATTAGAACAAGTAATATTACTTCATCAGTTGTATATAAAGACATTTCGAACAAATATTTTTTGAATCAGTTCACTTTACATTATATATTACTGGTTATTTTTTCAGTCCAGGAGTTGAAGAACCATATAATACCTTAGATCATTTGCTTCAAGAAGTGTTGGACCTTATCAATAATATTCTGAAGGAAAAGAACAAGTTCAAGGAAGAAAGTCAATCATCAGAAAAGGGGAAAATGTTGAGGGACAATTTTGCACAAAAATTCTCTGAAAGTCCGTATAAGCAAACGGGTCATGGGCATGAGTCGAGGCATGAATGCTCAGGTAAACCTGATATTGTGGCTAATGAGTCAACAGGATTTGGGAAGAACTCTACTATTGAGGTTTTATATGGTAACTAGATATATTGGTATTTGTATTTTGCATAAGTAAAATATTTGAATGTTGAATAAACCACCTCTATTGCTGTTTTACAGAGGAAGATGATCAATTTGTCAGTATAGAACCACAAATTCGAAATTAACCTGATATACAGGAACAGTCACAAAATAAACATGAATCTGAACAGCTGCAGATTCCACATAAAGAAGCACAAATTGTAATTTAAGGACCTAACAAAAGAAGAAAACGCAGAGCAGCTGAAAAAAACTTGAAGAAAACCACTTTAGAGTATCTAGAGGAAAAAAACTTTCGAAAAAATAGAATAAGGATGCGAGAACTAGACATAGAGGAACACAAACAAAAACTTGAAGAGCAGAGAATTAAAATTGATCGAGAGAGGTTTGAATTTGAAGCAGAAAAGTTTAGTATGGAGAAGGAGGAAAGAAAATATTTGATAAAACTAAGGCAAAGCCAACAAGTACTCATAAGTAGTTTATTGAAACAAAATCCTGCACATTTTGTAGAATAATATTTCCACTTTGCTGTTTGATGACTTATTTTGGAATCTTTGAATTAAACTATGTATGCCTTTATTATATTTTATTGATTTCAGATGTTTTGTGTGATATTTTTACAATTCATCTGGTATAAAAATTTTTGAAGTAGAATAGGTAGATGGACAATGGTCTCATCAGGGTATATTGCTGGAATTCTACAAGACTTGATTAAGTAGGTATTAAAAAATATATGAAGAAATGTGTCGATATCCCAGATGGTGTAATGATTACTATAACTAACCAAGCAAATATGTGTAACAGCTGGAAATTTATTAATTTAGTGAAAATTGGAGGATAGGAGATAGTTAGATATTTTGGTATGTCACTGAAGGTATTCTTCTAATGATACAGGATTTATACCAAAACTTTGTGCTATCTAATTATTATACAAAATGGAATGACAATTTGTTAATATCACAGCAGTCTTGAATATGGTTGCCACTTCCTATGAAAGCAACTTTTGATTCTTTTTAAAATCTACAAAAGCTAATTCTGAGACCACTTTTCCAAAACCCCATTCAACAGCTATTCGCACCTTACTCATACGTCTATTGAATTCTTGTTGTTCTTGGGTAATATTAGCCCTGTTTGGAAATGGACATAACATAAGCTCTCGTATACCATATGCTTTGTCATCATATATAACATAATTTACACCATCTGGGAATCGTGCACATTGCTCCAACTCCGCATATAGATTAGATTCCCGTAGAATACCAGCATCATGTTTTCGGCCTTCATATCCTCCCTTGAGACTTACAATGATACCATCTGGACAAAGAACAGCTTGATATTTCATACAATGATGTCGCTTATGTCCAGAATAGTATGTTTCTTGATTGAATGTTGGCCTACATATACCTCGGGTAGTTCTATCTATGAAGCCCCAACATTTTGTAATGGGCGCTCCCTTATTCTCAATTGCCTCTCCATAAAGTTGAAATCTTTCTCGAGTGAGCCATCCAAGGTTTGATAAATTTGACAGAAGATGTCTAAAATTATTGTAGATGTGATTGGTCACATGGTCGATTATTTTTGACAAAGCTGGTGCCGATTTTCCAAACAAAGGTTCTAAATCGATCAATCTATTCGGATAAGCCAGCCGCCTCAATAAAATGCAAATTCCCTCTTGACCCGTCGTTTTATGTCCACTTCTTGTAGATATTTCATTCGGTAACCGAAGTACTTGTACTAGTCGAGGAATATTAATTTTTTTAAAACGAAAATAATTCCTACACTCCTCCTCGGACAATTGAGCCAAATTAAAAGTTCCATACATGTTGTCTCTGTTAACTCTGGGGTTTTCGTTAACAACTTCTAGTAAAAGCAGATTATCTATGTCACTATCTGAATCGGTATCAAACGCCACAATTCCCTCATTTAACATTTTTTCAATCTTGAAACGCCTTTTGTGAGAAGCAGCAAGTCAGATAATAATGTAACAAACAAAAACTTATGTAACCGTAATCGTTGGTACGCAAGAGGTTCGAAAAC
>CAJUYH010004404.1:0-14809 GCA_910591685.1 Galerucella tenella
TATCAAAATAATGTTATGTAAATTTGTATCCATTAGCTGAAGTATGATAAGTATTATACAATATGCAATTAATACATTGCTTAATTTGGAAAAAGCGGAACTAACGGCTGAGTTTTAAATATAATTACTTAATTATAGTCTTCGTAATATAAAAATTGTCTACTCCCCAGTATTTTGTGGAAAGTATGGATTATGCATTTTGTGGTTAATTATTTTCTCCGTTAGAAGAATTTTTAATTTAGTTGATGATAAAAGAATATAGTTAAATTTAAGTAAAAAATTGTTTTATTCATTTATATTGCCACCCCACTATAAGCGTGACTCCACTACGCGACAGAGACAACTGTGGTATCTCTGTATTGCTCCAATTGAGATGAAGATCTACATCCATCTCTCTGTACAAGATATTTTTGTGCCTTTGTGAATTGTATAGTAAGTGTGCCTATTGCATCTATGACTGTGTAAAATAAAATAAGTTTGAATCTAGAACTGAAGAACAATGATACAGGTGATCAAAATTCTTTTGAAAATCGGCAGTAAGTCTGATGAACATTTGTGACAATTTATAGATTTTATGAAATTTGTATACAGCAAGGAGATTGGATCTTGTGCTGAATATTTTGAGTCGTTGGACGATTGGGATCATTTATCGTTATAAAGTCCTTCATTAGTTCAAGATTTGTGTGATCCAAGACTGCAGGACTAGCTTCTCATCCTTTTTTTAAGCGTTTCTTATTACTTTCGTTCTAAAGTAGAATATGCCTTTTCAGTAGCTTTCCTGGACTATCTTTGCTTCTTTCAGCTCTACTAGATCTTTTCAGTGTGCCATATTTCTTCCAATATTACATTTGAGCTGATAACGCAAAAGGGTTCCGGCTCGTCAAAAAGGTATCTCCTCCCTTCGCTGGTTTATCTGCTAACTTCTTTCCTTCTATTTCTGCCTGTCTTGGAATCCTCAGAAAGGTGACGAAGTTGTTCTCGCCTAGCTCATTGAGTTTTTCTAGGCATTCTCATACCATTTTAGAGTTGATTACATAAAAATTCAGTGATTTAATGTCTGCTTTGTTCCGTATATAAATTTCAATATACTTTTCTCCAGGTTTTTACACTTTTCTTCTTTTCCTCATTTCTCCCAACATACACACAACCACAATTTTCGGCTGTTTCCATCTTATGAACGTAGTCGAGTATTTGCTTGGACAATTAATGGTGTTATTTATGCAGACTGACACAAAGCAAAACAAAAACAGATAATATTCCAAATTGCACCAAAGAGAATTTCAATTGTCAAAATTGATTGCAAGGTTAGCTGTCAAAAAAAAGGAAGCAGCTTTGCAAAATTCCACTAAACAACCGGTCTATCGTTTTCAAGGTCATAGTCAATTTGACTTGTAACTATGCCACAGGTTCCAACATAAAGAAAGCAAACACAGTATTTGACAGTTAATTTTCTTGCACACGGGTACAACATTGGTGAGCATAACCAGAGACATAATCATATAATAATCATAAAATTCTAACAGCTAACCTCTCCTCTTCCCGCCACCAAAAGGATGAAGTCTTCTGCATAGATAAAGGATGAGTTGAGTTAGGTTGATTTCCAATAGACGTCTCCTGTCACTCTTTTTATTTCTTGGTGTGAAACGCAGCATTGTTTCATCCACACTATACCATGCGCGCGAAATTTGAAATGTCTAATAATATTCTACAGGCGTAACTGAAGAGGGTGAGTGACATTATCTATATGCATGCTTTCTATCCGCACCTGTAAATACCACAAATCTGTGAAATTTTAGAAGAGCACTCAAAAGACCAATTATTAACTCGGGACAAAATTTACAATACTATAACTTGAAAAGGTTTCATTTTTATTTTAAAATAAGAATATTGAAAACTTCTAAAATTCAATAGTTAGAAGGTGGTAAAAAAATTTTACACAATTATGGAAATTTTCAGTGAATAGTTTTCAGTATTAAGGGGAGAAACGATGACAGTTAAAAAATTTTCAAAATTTCCAACAAAAGCCGCCCATTTGCAAAGTGTTTTCGTCGAGAACTCCTACTACTACAATATTTTTATATAAATTACAAAAAGTATTGTGAACAATTATATTAATTGATTTTAAAATATGGTACCATTCTAAGAAACATTTTATGAGTTTGAATTAATTAATATGTTGATGTCGGTTTGTTCCTTCTATTGGTTATTTATGGCAAAAAATGTCTGCGGTTCCAATATCATTTATTACAACTAGAAAACCTTTTTGTCCGCCAACACAACAAAATTTAAGGTAATGTCCGTTTTCATTTGTCTCAGCAATTATAAACTTCCAAATAGAAATTTCTTGGTATTCATTTCAAAAGTTAAGTGTCTCGCTCAGCACTGTCCATAATGTAGGTACCCTTGACACAAATGTGTTTAACGAAATACAAAAGAAAATGGATGGCCTAGCCAAAGAGGCATATTTAGTAATTGTTACGGATGGTTGGATGCCTTTTGTTCACATATTGATGTATCTGACATCTTCATTTCTCAATTGTGTTTGTCACTTTCATAGTTATTAGAAAAAATGATTCATTTCACTTTGAAAATTTAATTCTTTTTCGAAAATGTGTAGATGAATTTTAGAGTTATCTTCACTTTTGGATCCACCGTATTAAATTCAACTCCTAGCTACGTCATTTTGTTAAAAGGTGGCGGCGAATTCAGTTAAGTCCTGTAGACGTATCGAGGTGTACTATGTTCAGGGCAGGATTTAAACTTATTGCCGCCCCTGGGCTCTGAAGAAAATGCCGCCCCATCTAATCACTGAAATTTTACTCAAATTCATAATTTTGATATCTTAATTTTAAAAAATTGAAATAACTAATTTATTGCAGAAAATAGTACTTATAAAATTATTATTTACAAATTTCGATTTTACAAATTTCTTGAATTATATAGCATTAATGAATAATATCGGGAAAATTTGATAATACTGTAAAATTTTTATTTTCCACTTTCCAAATTTTGCCCCCCTAAAAAATTTGCCGCCCTGGGCACTAGCCCCGACTGCCCCTAGTGTAAATTGAGTACACGCATATTTCATATTTTGCTTGGATATTAATTTATAATAGTAAATATGATATCAAAAATTACTAATAATAGAAAATAAACCAGTTTCTATTGGAAATTACTCCCAAATTTTAAAATAAAATTCAAATTTCAATGCACTTTCCGACCACAACCCGAGGATTTCCGAGCGCTACCGATGATACGTGTGATGTCATATGTCTTGTGTTTACTTATGTCAATATGGCCGGTATTGCATTAGGTTATGTGTAGTTGTCTGTTTATATTGTATTTTAATCAACTATTAATTGCTTCATCGACGTAAAAACATCATTTATATGTTTGTTTGAGACCATTACGTGTTTGTGTGTGCTTTTTTTATTTCTAAAAGTCAACGTAAAGTGGAAAGGTGACAAAAATATTCGATATTTCCGAGGATATTTTAAAACTTTTGGAAGCATATATTTTATTTACTAGTTCAGTGTTCAGTGACGATTCTTTCATATTTTGTGAGTAAAGATATGGCTAGCGAAGGTTTTGTGAAAGCACAAACTGATAACTTGCCCAAAGTAGACTCATTTATGCTGCTTGAATTTATGAAGTCAAACAGCTGCTTTAATGGAGAGGAAATAAGAGAAGTTAAAGCATTATCGTAAGTACGATTTAAACTATGTTTTATTTATATAATATATACCAACCATATTTCGATGTGTGGTCGTAAGAAAATGATGTTTTTATGGTTGATTCCTAGACATATAGGTACATAACCTCAAACTTTTCAAGAATAAAAATTACCAGCATAGAAGTAGGTACTTTTAAGTGTATTTTTGCTTGCGCCAACAGGTAAAGTAACAAATATTTTGTCTGGAGTTTTAATAGACGTTGATTTACACACTGGAACAATGCAATACTTGGAATACAATTTTTTTTGGCTTTATCCATTTTTAAAGCTTTCAGAAACAAATAAGGCGACAAGAACTCAGAGCGTGATATACGAATAAGAACGTAAACAAATGACGTCACACCATGGGGCAGCCATCTTTATGACGTAAAGCGCGTTTTGGCGGACTTTCAAATTTTATGATTTTTAAAGTCGTTTTAAAAGTAAAGTTTATATTTTTTTGAAAAAATAGGCATGCAAGGTGTTAGGAGACCTGATAAAGCGTCAATTCCCACCAATTAAGGAGTTGGGAAGTGGAAAATAATAGGTAAGAAATGACAGATATCTGTATATTAAAATGAATTCCTCTTGGAACAAAAGTCTAATGAATACTGCCAAATATCGAAGAAGACTGTTTTCTGTGGCCCACGTTGTATAAATCATGATATATATTAATACAAAAACGATTTCGATGGAAGTAAGTAAGTTTAATTACAAAATTATATGTGCTGTATGAAAAGAATCCAATTGAAAATCATCTGTCAGAAAGTTTATCGAAGTAAGTGAGCAAGTAAGAATCTGAATCTACAGATTGCGTTAACGAACTCTGAAAAAGTTAAAACAATCTCACCCAACAAGCTAAAGGTGACTACCAACCACTAATGAAGATACACATTTGCATAAAAGTGCACGCTACGGTTAATGACCCAAAATTCTCTTGGCTTAAGTCAGACATTTTACTTTTTTTTTTATTTATTTCATCAATTTAAATAAATACCTACAAACCATTTATTATGAATGTGGTATTTCTTTTAAAACTCCCTTCGGTATATTTTTTGTTATTACAATCTGGTCAATAATGCTAATTAGCAATTTTAATTTAACTTAAATTCCTAGCTGGATTCTCAAACTAAAGGGTCTTACTCATTAGTAGTTCCTTAGAATCTAATATAAATAAACACTAAAAAATCTGTTCTGCTTTAGATTAGATTAGAATTGGAGTGGCTCTTTGTCCTATCCCACTGCGACCTCTATTGTGGTCCTCCCTATATTTAGAGCTCAATATCTAGCTTTATTCTTTTTATTAGACCTAATAGCCTGGATACCGCCTCCTTTGCGTAGCTCTCTGCCCTCGGTTTTTCTTCTCCGAATAAGTGAAACCGCACCCTTGCTAGGCCTTCGCACTCACAGAGTATGTGCTCCGCGGTTTCTTCTTCTTCCTGGCAGAACCTGCATAGGCTGTCATCTGCAAGGCCAATTGTGTGCATATGTTTCCTCAGCATACAATGTCCGGTCAGCATTCCCACCATCATCCTCGTCGTTTCCCGACTTTGACTTAGTAGGTCGTGTGACAGTTTTGTCGAAGGGCTTTTAAGGAATAATTTTGCGTGTCTTTGTCCTGGGGTTTCATACCACCAGCGCAACGCCTGGTTGTTTATCCATTTGTGGATGCTCTCTTTACTTAGGCATTTCGCAATTCCACAGGAAGGTTCTGGCCCTATCATGACCTCCTTTGTGTCATTCCTGCTACCTAGATATCCATGAAGCCGAGCCCTTCAATAAAGGCCACAACCTTTTTCAGTGGATGCCTGCTTGTGTCTCCAAGGGCCATAACAGGGACTCCGAAGATTCGCCTCAGCCAAGTGTGGACACTCTAAGAGAACATGGACTGACGTTTCGTCAGTCATGCCGCAACCCCAACATAGGGAACTTTCCTCTACTCCTAGGTTGTAGAGGTGCTTTCTCTTACAGCAGTGCCCTGTTAGGAGTCCTGTTATCTTCCTCAACCTACTCCTTGGTAGTTCAATAGCTGCTCTAGCGTGTCCATCAGTCCATCCCTTCAGTATAGAAGTTTGGATTGTCTAGGACCCTGCAGAGCATTCCAATGAGTGAGGTGCTGGTTCCACAGCTTATTATATGAACTCCACCACGAAAAGTTATGTACAAAATACGAAAACCAAAGTATGTAGATCTTTCGTAATTTCTGGAAAAAATCTATAAAATCCGCAAACAATATATTAAAGAGGTTTAACAGCAAATTAGCGATCTGCAAAAAATCTATTTTTCCTTTACTACCCATCAAAATGTAGTAAGCAAGTGGTATAGGATTAAACAAAATAGGCGGTGTTGCTGAACATATAGTCGAATGTTTGAAGTCACCAGATCCAAAAATATACACAGGTCACTTTTTGAGACAAACTTCTGCCACTATTTTTGATGATTTTGATGCCAGTGGTGATTTAAGCGACATGGCGCATGGGAATTTTCAAAAAATCAAATCTAATCTAAATGAAAACATTTAACTAATCGTATACGTTTATTGTATTTTCATTTAAAAAAAATATCTTCTATTTTTACCGAGCCACTGATCAAAATCACGACCAAGTAGGCTATGAATTAAAGAATTTTATCAAGATCAATATTTTCGAAATATTAATTACAATGTACTATTTGAAATAATAATAGGTTATGGAGTTATTTATTACAGGAGGATTTTTGTTTCTCTGTCTTCTAACTACCATGCAATTTATTCTAATAATTAATACAAGCTTTGTGCGCAGGTGTCGAATATTTTTTATTGATGGCAACACCTGTAACCCATCGTCTATCTATACTGTAAATTTCTTTTTCATTGAGAAATACTGATTGGAATTTCGAGTCATTTCAAAAAGGCGGTAACTGATTGATGTATTTATTGGAATGTTTTTTTATTCTACATAAGTTAATCAAAAACTTTCGTTCAATAAAAATTAAGTAGGTACCAGTTGATTTCATCATCAGGAAAAATACACCTGTAATTAAAATAATATTCCTTGTCTAAAGTTTTGACCGCTGAATCAATTCTGTTAACAATTCATAAAGATAGAGAAATTATTAGCAAAAAATGGAAATAGAATTTCAAATGTATTGCCCTGTATCTTTTTCAACAGCAAATTTGGTCTTACCGCCATAGAGCTAGGCTAGGAGCGTTAACTTCGATACACACGTTTCACATCGGTCTGCCTTAAACAAGAGTTAATAAGGGCCACATAAGTTTAGATATAATTATAGTAAGTGACAAATCATTGTTTTAGTGATGACAAACAGATATACTAATTAATACAAAAGTAAAAGTAACAAAAAGTGTATTTGCTGATAAGTGTGTATGGTTATAGGCAGTGGCGTACTATTATGGAGACCCAGGCATTTAAATGCTGTAGCACAAAGATTTCAAAAATTACTTAAGTGTAGTATGTTTAAGTGTGTTCCACCCAAAATGTATTGAAAAGGATGGTAATAATGAAGTGGTTAGACTAAATAAGCATACTATTTATTGTTCTGAAAGGTGCCAAAAAATTAAAATTGAAGAAGAAATGAGGTCGGAAGATAAAGAAAAAATGCAGCTGATATTGTACAACTAAGGAGGAAGTTAGAAGAATAAGAAAGATATACCAAAAGATTAAAAAAAGAGACATATGAATACGAAGTACTGGAAGTTGAGAAAAAATTTATGGAAAAGCTAACAAATCAAGAAAAGGTTATTAATATGTTGAATAATGAAATAGGAAACTTGAAAGAAACAATAAATCTATTACAAAGTAAAGATGAAAAGGACGAAGAACTTTCTATCAAATTAAAGAAAAATGTTAGTGAATTAGATGCTATTAATAGATATATGGTTATAACTATCAGAATACTTGACCGTGATAATGAAACCTTTTGTAAACAAGTGAATGAAATGAAAAAGGAAGTGAATAAAATTGGAAGAATGAAAGAATGAAACTTTAAGAAATACAATACATAAAGTAATGCTTGAAAATAACAATTATTTGGAGGAAATCGAGAAGCTACGGCTGGAAGTTCAATGTAATGTAACAGCCAAAACAGGAGATCATCAAATTACAAGACAAACAAAGGAAGTGGAGTTGGACAACATACTGAGAAAAATGTTTCTGAGACAGATAGGTTGAATAAAATATTAATTTTATGTGACCAGTATGATTATAGTGTAGGAGACATGTTAAGGAGAAAGGTGAACGATTCAGTACTAACATTAAATTTGTTAAGCCATTTGCATGTTACGCTGATGTTACTGAAAATTTATCAACATTAACCAAAGATTTTACTGTAAATGATTCTGTTATCATATTAGCAGGATCAAATGATCTTAAACGTAAGAAATATATATCTCCAATTAATTGTAATTTGAAATAATTATTAGAAAAGATTGATAGATATACTCAATCAAGTGTTAACTTTATAGAAATAAATGACGCAAATGGTACAGTAATATCGAAAAGTAAGTTGGTAAATAATATAATTGAGAGTCAGAATTAAAACTACATGAGCATTGTAAGTACATAGAAAGAAAAATTGCAACTAAAATATATTTCCTAAATAAAGTGGTTAGTAAAATTTCTAAATTTGCAAGACCGACTATATATACAGGTCAATCGTGTCGCCCCATTTTGACTATTGCAGTACACTGATATATTTTGCTAGTAGAAACAATCCCAACAGATTGCAAAACCTGCAGAATAGGGCAATGAGGGCAATACTTAAATGTAATAGGCGCACCTCCATTGAATGATGGATACATTATCAATTATGTCTGTTGAACAACGTCTGACGTTGAATTTGTTGATATTTATTTTTAAACTCAAGAATAAGAAACTAGCAAGTTATCTTTGTGACCAGATGACATATATTTCGGACATGCATGCATATAACACAAGAAATAGTGCACTTGATCTGTATGTTGGTGCTGACTACGTGGGTATTGACTCGCTGTTTAGTTCTGGGCTAGTATTATTTAATAGCTTACCAAATACACTTAAGCAGTGTCATACGTGTCATTAACAAGACAATTAAAAGAATACGTACGTGCAAATGTCCCGATTAATTGAGACTTTTTATATTATAATAATTATATTCGAAAATGTTTTTAAAAAATTTGTATTTCGAGTTTTTTTTTATTATTTCTTTTGATTACGTTTTATCTTTAGCTGTTTATATTATATACAATTATCATATATTATATACTTTTTTGACTTATACTTATACATGTACAAGAGCAAGTTCTGCTAATAAAGAGTGTTAATAATTTTGGTACAAATTTTCCACCATTATCATACGTTCCAACAGATACCCTTTATATAAGGAAATGTATTGTTTATTATAGTGTACAATGGATTTATTATTATTAAAATGCATAGGAATTACAAAAATATATATTTGCTCTGTAATTTACAATGAAATGAAGTTCAACCCCTAAGCTATTATCCATCCTAGTTAAATCAAGAGATTTACTTTAAATTTTTACATGATTCTACATGTTTCCCTTAAAGTTTTTCCAGAATATATCAATTATTTTTCCCTAAACATCTTCTTTTTCATTATGTTTGGATAATGCTATCAGAGGATGGATTTCTTCTGCTTTTTTGCCATTTTTAAATTTGTATATTTTGATTACACTTTTATCGCGAGTCATAGCTTCTCTTAAAAATTCCGGCTTCAAAGATTTTCTGAGGGTATGAGCTGCAATGTGGGAGTACACAATGTAACTGAAATATCCGAAAACAAATTATGATAGAAATGTTATTATGTTCGTTACTTACTTTATATTTAATTTCTTCAGTAAACTGCTGTGGATCATCTTGTCAAAACATTCCTATTTCTACGTTTCGATGACTTTTCTGACATATTCATCGTCAAATCGCAATAGAGGAGTTCAGTCTAAGGTCAGTATGGCCAACAAAAAGTGGTTTTATATGAGAAGAATGACAGTTAAGGTCTACCATTCAAAACAAAAGATTTTTGCATGTTTTTTACTCAGAACATGTTCTAAGGTTTTTTATCATTGCTTACATCTATATTGCTTTATTAAAATAATGAATACACCCCCGAAGCGTATATTTTGAAATTCAAAATGACTTTTTAGCTGAATACTCAACATATCGGTGGCCGATAATTCTTACTTGCCAAGAGTTCCATTTCATTTCTGTTATCTGTCACTGGTTATGTCAGATGTCAGTGGAAAAAGTAATTAGAAGAATAGATATACAACTAATGCTACAAAAATCTATTCGAAAATGGACATACACAATTAAACAAATATCAACAATAGTATATTAAGTATCAAGAACGGTAAGGGTTGTTTATCGGTCGACAGCAATGTTTGAACACCAATTTTGCTGGAGACCGGTATTACCCTTAACGTTCGAAATGCTTATACCATTTTTTGCGCGATCGTATTGAAATATTCGAATTTAGAATAAAATAATTTAAATTTCTTCGAAATGAACGAAATGTCAAAAGTAACATTTATACTTCTCGATCAGTTTAAAATATAATTTGCATTTTGGTGAAATTGTTTTCATGCTTTTTATATTGTTCTGTTCAATTCTGTTCATTAAAAAATATCAGTCTTCTTATCTTTTTTGTTTTTTTTGTGTAATGAATGAAGTAATATATTATTTAGGACCACTTAAATGTATGTAGGGCTAAAACGTAGTTTACTTACCGCCGTCTGAACGGTAAGTAAATCACTTACCGACGTGTTAGACTTAGAAACCAGTAAACACAACCTACCGACCTGACAACCGATGCTGTAAATAAACAAAAAAGATCGATCGCGCAAAAAATAAATATAATTACCATATGACATAACTAGTGACAGAATAACAGAAATGAAATGGTGACTTGCCAAAAGTTCCTAGGATTATTGGCCACCGATATGTTGAGTATTTAGCTAAAAAGTCAATTTAAATTTCAAGATATACGCTTCGGGGTTGTATTCATTATTTCAATAAAGCAATATATTATAGATGTTCGCTATTAAACCACTTTACTCGGAAACCTTTTTAGTATTTTACATCAATCAAAAATGACTACAGACTACTATTTTTCTGACCGCTCACTGACAGTTCGTCAGTCGTTGCTAAAAGTTACTCTAGCATTATTGTAGTAATAGTCAGATATATAATAGCTATGATAAAAAACATGCAAAAATCTTATGTTTTGAATGGTAGACCTTTACTGTCATTCTTGTCAGAAAAAAACACTTTTTGTTGGCCACACCGACCTTAGACTGAACTCCTCTATTCCAAAACACATTACTTTGACAGGTATAGTTTGTTCAGCCATCCTTTGCCGTTACGTCATACATTGTTCAGCTTGCTCTCTCATTCATGAAATGGATGAGACGGAATTATGTCGTCATTAACGTTATTTCTTATCGTCGACATAAATTTTATCTGTTACTTTTGACAATTCAGTTGTCATATACCATTGATTATAATTTTGAGGTTAAGTGTAAAATAACATTCAACAAATATAAGACATACGTAAAACAGCAGAATACGTCACCGATTATGACATAACGTCAAAGGATGGTTGAACAAACTATAGGCCATATTGTTTTGGGTCCGCCGATCAGTTGAAGTTTGTGTACTTTGAAATGTGGTGTAAATCAGTCCGTTGTCAAACAGACTTCATAGAACAATGTTAATGTAATATATATTTTATTTAAATGATAAAAACTGTACTTAAGAACACTGCAAATCGATGGCGTTTTGAATACCTTTAAGAACTAATTGTTAATTAAAGTCCAAATATTATCCGTTGTTTACCTGTAAATGTGCACTCCAGCACAATATGGCCGACCTGTCAGTGACGTTATTCTGGAAGGTTTTCGCTTATTAAAAGTGAGGTTAAGATATATCAAGAGGTGCTCATTAACATCATGTCTGTAAGATGTATAGTTGAAATAATACCCTTCTTGGTGTGCGTCATCGATTGTTAATCTCCTTCTATCACATTACGTAGGAAGAAATGGAAAAAAAGGCAGGTCTGTGATCAATCCTAATAAAAATATCACAATAATGAACCATTTGAATGTTTTACAAACGTTAACCCTAATCTTTGACTTACAAAAATTTGATTGGTTGATGTTTAGATTACGCGCCATCGCAACCTATCAATCGCGAGGTTAAAATACTACGAAGGCGTAACTTTCGTAGCGGCAATGTGTCTTACGTCTTTTTCTACTGTCACACTGACAGTTCTTGTCAGGTGTGTACTTTGTTGCTTACGGTCAATTATTATTTATGAGAAGTGAATATTAATCTTATTGTTATAATTATCTAAATAATACAAAAATATGCCCAGATACACGAAAAAACATCAGCATTTTGAAAGTTCTGAAGTATTTTCACTTAGAAAAAGAAGCTGGTAATTATTAACTTCATAGCCCTCTCGGCTTTGGCTTAATACGATCCTGATGATTTTATTTATCAAATTTAAGGTTAGTTATATGTCAAAATAGCAAATAAAATAAAAGACATGCCGAAAACCCGGATATACGTCACAATCGATGACGCACACCAAGAAGGGTATTATTTTAACTTATATGTATTCTTACATCAGTTCCGTATTGCGGTATGATTCTAAATTGACAAGTGAAGTTTTTTGAAATTTGGCTCTAATTTTCTCACTATACAAAGTGTCTCAGTACTTCGTAAATGTTTGTCGAAACTCAAACTCTACTCAAAAAGTTCATTTTTCAAAAGTCAATATCTTGGAAGCTATTAACTATAGAATAATAATACATATGATAGAAAATATTTATAATTTCACGGAGAATCTGAAAATTTAAAAATATGCAGGGTGTTCTATTTGAAAAATGGAAATTTTCTACCGTGCTGGATTTTTGGAACACCCGGTATAGACAAAAATAATTTTATAAGACGCAGCTCCTTTAACCCTTAATAAGCTTCGTCAAAAGTTTGTCGCTATCTTTATTGGTACGAGAAATATTCACTTTTTTAGCACTTTTTTAAAGGTAATAGGTTTTTTCCAACAACCACCTTCTGATTAGTACGTGAACGTTCGTGCACTTATGTATGTACGAATCAAACTTTCGAGAACCTGCACGTGAATTAATTCATGAACATCATACCCTATGCATTGTTGGAACGATTCTACGATTCATTTTTAAACTGTTACCACTTTCAGGAACTTTATTACAACCTTATAAGTTAACGTTTTAGTTATGTATGATTTATGTTTATTTACCATTACCTAACCTTTAGGGCGAGCTGTATCAAACACTTTAACTCGGTTTAATGATAACTGATGTTTAGACTGTGACTGATTGATGTATTTATTATCAACAATTACATCAGTCTACACATCAGTCATCATTAAACCGAGTTTAGGTGTTTGATACTAACATCAACTGACAGTTTGGACGACGAACGGTTCTACATCCAAATCTCTGATGAAAATGATCGTTCGCCGACACGTTCATGAACGTGTCCTGTTTTTGTTGGAACGCATTTTTATCAGTCCGTGGAATTGTCGGAACTTGTTGGAACAGAAATTTTGTTATGCTCATGATCGTGACGTTCATGTACGCATCATTTCGCTTAGTTGGAACAAACCTAATAAAATTTCTCGATCCACATTTTTCAGGAATCAACAAGAAATCAACAACACATTTCAATGTCAAAATCAAATTTTGACAGTGTCGATCTACAAATCGGTAGGGAGCGCGCCCGAATCATTCAAACCAATTTCTCCTTATGCGATTACCTCGTCGTTTGACTGACACGTACACTGTTTTCACTCCTCACCTAACCCATAGATTATGAACGTACTCTTTATGTCATCAGTAATTTTTGTTTGAGCGCGAATTTTAAAATAATGGCATTTTTATTCAAATAATATTATCTTGATAGGTAATTTCAAGAAGCAAATATTTTAAAGACAATCTCCTGGTAAATTATGCTGCACAAGTTTTTGTTGAACCACCATCCATGAATTCTCAAAATATTTGAATTTGTCCATTATTAACCACTAATAGAGAAATTCAACTTCTCAGTTGGCTAGAAGAAGCAATAATTGTCAACTTCACAGCTATAAATGTTTTTAATACCAAAGGTTCAACGACAAAAAAAAACTAATTCATTATCAGTAACAGTATCAAGGATTGGTAATTGTATAATTAATGAAGCTATATTTTAATATTATTGATAGTCGATCAGAAATTTATTCTTCAATTAAAAAAAAGTCATATAAAATAATAAAGTTTTTTGAAGCACTATCATGTGCCAGACTCTTTATGAACCAACTAACCTTTCAACTAATACATTTTTATTGCCTGACACGTGTAAACCACGCCACGAAGGCCATCAGACAAGATGATCTTGTATTTCTGCAAATTTTAATTTTGCTCCAGATACATCATCGGTTAGTTCATTGTACATTTGACGTTGTTGTCAATACAGAATTCAATGTACCCCCGTCCCTGGTACGGCCCCTAGCAGATCTTTTTTAAATATTCACAGGAAAAAGGCTAATTAACAAATTATGGAAATGAAACATCCAAAAAATATTTTATTATAGTTTTTGATCACTTGATTCCTCTTTTTCACACCCACTGTATATTATCTGGTTCTCAATTTAATTTTTAATACTAAAGTTAAAAAAAATATGTATCGGCTCAAATCTATTTTTCTGTGAAACCAACACCTCAGAATATTTGGTCAGAGACCTCATTATTTCGAAAATTTATGATTATTACCTGAACGCAACTCGAACTTTTAACATCTTTGTTTACTTCTCCACTGTCGGTATAAATCTAGAGTCAGACGCCCAGCCATGTTTCCTATCTATAAATCACCCTGTGTGTGACAAAGGTGAGGTAAATTCGATTCCATACTCGTTTTGAGGTAGAAGTCTTGTACCTGTTGGGAGTCCGTTCTTTGTAAATCATGACCGATGGCTTCCTCGAATCTATCTCTACCACCTGCAAATTAGGAGAAAATTGATACGAAATGGGTGACACATGCGATGATAGGAGCCTCAGGAGTTATATCTGTCACTTGATTATTCGTT
>CAJUYH010004405.1:0-27422 GCA_910591685.1 Galerucella tenella
TAGAACGAAATGCCATCGTTCAATTTTCAATTTACCCTATGGGGGGGCTAGCGACATATGTCGCCAGCCCCCCCCTTTCATTTGTTAATAACTTTTGAACATCACTTGTACAAAAATCAATTATGCTTGTACAAAAATGTACATAATTAGTACAAAATTGCTACGTATTCAATTTTATGATTGAGGTTTTGGGGGGGGCTGGGGACATGTACATCACTTTTCGCCCAGGTCTCACTGAATGGTAGCTCATGTTTTTTTAAAGTCACTAAAAAACGAGTGATCCAACGTAATGGTTTCATATGGATTGATTTTTCTTGACTCCAGACAATCGAGAATAATCGCTTGGCAAGTAAATTGATTTGTTTTTCACTTTCCTCTCAATAAGTGCGTGAACACTATCGCACTCCATTTGAGTGTGCCCTTTCATAAGATACTTTTGCTCAATATTGATTGATTGATTTTTAAGGGCATTGGCCATTACTGAATTTTTATTTTGGTAAGAACACCCATCTGAGTAGATAATCACTGGCTTGGAATCGTTAAGGTGTCTTTTGATGTAGTCTGTGAAACATGAGGCAAAGGCAGATGCCTGGAGGTTGGCTTATGATTCATTGAACCAACAGCATGTGCAGTGCTTATTAGTTGAATTAAAAATAGTAAAATTATGTGTACAATTTTTTGTTTTGTAATAGGCAGATGATGCATGACATGCATGACAAATTTTAACTGCTTGTAGATCCATTGTGATGGTATGATAAATGCCATTCTCACTGACATTCTCCAGACATCTTCAGTTAGATTATTAAGTTTGTATTGGAGGCAAATGTCGCATCTATCCTTCTTTGGCTGGTATAGTGAAATATTAATTTTCTGAGTATTTTTATAAGCTCTATATGTTCTCGAAAGAGTTGGTTCGTTGGATTCTTCAGATTTAATTTTCTATGCATCGTATAGATCAGAAAGATTTGAAAAACTTTGTTCCAAGTAGAGCTTTTCACTTTCATTGTGGCAGTAATGTGAAGGCACCTTATTTAAATTTTTATAAAATGTCTTCAAAAAATCAAATCTGGAACTTCTAGTCGCTACCTGCTGGGTCACAGCTCTTACTGAATTGCACATACCGTGAGTACTGTTAGATATCCAGCTAAAAATTGATCGTTTCTTTAAACTTAGCGTGGACATAAACATTTTTTTACAAACTGGAATTAGTCGATCTTTCATTTTTAGATGATACGATACGATGATACGAGAGTTTTCGTTAACTGCTTTTTTCTCTTCAGTTACCTCGACATTTATCAAATTAATTACATAGATTTTTCGTCCGGCCCAAAATTTCAAAAAATTTCATTTCTATTTTCTTCGGAAATTGAGTTGCATTGACGCTTGCTTGATTTTTCACAAAATGTTCACTTACATGAAGGACCAATAATTTTCCTTTTCCCACTTTGTGTGTCTTGAAAGGTTCTACTCTGTCCAGCAGGTCGACGGTATCCCAAGTAAGATTTTCCTTTTTCGCGTAAAGTTTTATCAATATTTTTTATATTTTCACGTTTTTTCTTATTAGCAATTGCGAGAGTGTTATTTTCTCCATTTTCAGTATTATCACTGTCGCTATTAGATGCATTATTAATTTCGTTTTCCGGTTGAAAATCGTTGTCTTTATCCACGTAGCTTTCTACATCAGTTATGTCTTGATCTTCTTCGACTGTAAAACTGCCTTGATCTTTTTTAGTATTGTTTTTTAGGCGAAGATGCTTCATTTAATAGACACAGTGTTCCAGTAATCGTTTCCCTCTGAAGCTAGCCATCACTGAAAAAGAAACGAGTATAACTAACTAAAGAGATTGAATTATTATTTTGAACTTTACTATCAAAATATTATAAAGTAAATAATAATAATCCTAAAATAACACTTTAAAGGGAAGAAAACAAATAAGTGCATGGTTTGAAAGTATCTATTGTATTGTTTACCGAGACAATTGAAGGGGCAAGTGGAAGAAGGAGTTATGTTACAAATATGAGTTTTCGAGAAAAATGGGTTTTAGTAAAAGTAGCTGGCATTTTTTAATTAAAGCTAGTTTAATAATTTTATTTGTGCAATTGCAAGGAATGATTTTTGGATGTTTTTTTAAGATTCAGAACATTTTTTGATAGAAATCTGAATTTATATGTACATAACCCCTTTTTCCATTTCCTGACATGGAGGTAATAGGTTGAACAGAATGAGGGGAAAGTTTCAAGTACTTTAATAACCGTATTATTACAAAATAATCCTATATCCTCTGAGAATCTCAACAAACAAACTTTCAGAAATGGAAAATTCTTAAAAACTTGAAAAATATAGGAAGGAGTAAATAAAAAGTGTTCAAATGAATCTTGGGATTCCGCCGTCTTTTTTCCTTGGAGTTTTGGACTTCTTCACCAATAATTTTTTCATAAAATCCCCTATGTTCTTCTGAGATAAAGGGTAACTGCTCCCGAATATTCTGAATTTTTTTCTCAGATATATTACCTGTCTCATTGCATATTCTAGTGAATTCGATATCTGTAGGAGGCGAATAGTTTTTTGGAGGGTTGTTTTTAAATAATGAAACTTTTTTAAATGGAGTATACTCATCGTAGGATTCTTTGTAGAGGTAGCTGCCGAACTCTCCAATACGTATCCATTTTATACCATCCCTCAATGGAACTTTTTCCTTCAACAGGTTTTTCTTTTTATTTACCAGTCCCATTTTATTGGGTAAACTATCTACATCACGAAAGTATTGCTCCATATCATTAACAACTGACTGTTTTGTGCATGAGGATTCAATTATTCGTCTGTACTGATTTGGAGTAAGTATGGGACTCTGTATTCTGAGAACTTTCTCAATCCGACCAAAATCCCTGCCAGAGTCTAAGTAGGTGTGGCCTACTTCGGGGAATTTATGGTCGATAACTTCAAATAAACCTTTTGATAACAGCAACTGGTGTAAGCAAATCATGTGGAAGTTCTTGTTTTGACCAGAGCAGGAGTCCGACCACACTGTCAGTTTCCTCCGTGTTTTCGCCTTCTCGCAAGTCTGTGCAAAATTCCATAAGCTGCTTACAACTTCTGCACTGCCCCTACTGGCTACATCTTCGGTCCAGGTTTGCATTACCGACTGGTGGCCATCAGTGGTGATGCAGTGGATGCCCAAATTATAAAACCAGATTTGTCTTAGATAGAAAGCTTTTGAAGTGGTGATTTTCGGCAAAGGCATGGTCTGTTGCAGATCTACCGTTATGTAGCTATTCATTCTTGTCTTTCAATGCCCTTTCACGGTCATGGGAAATTAAGTCAAAGCCCAATTTCACATTCTCTTTGTGCTCCTCACTTGATTGCCCAGAGTCGCATCTGCTGCAGGTGTCACTTTTGGGACTGCTGAACGACAAATTAAACTTGGTGGAGAAAATTCGTGCGTATGTCGATTTTTTTATCAAAAAGGTATCTGGCATGTTTTGTTCCTTGCAGTCCTCAATATATAATCTATACATGAGCGACATGTTCATATTTGGGGCCAGATATCTTTTATGTGGATTACTGTTACGGGAATAATGTGATTCTTCTGTGGGAAATTTATTGATCTGCGTGATTATAGCGTGCTCTACAGCATCACTTATTTTGTGGGGTCTGTTCATATGTCGACCTCGTTTATCTGGCGTTGGAGCTGATTGTCCAGTTTTTAGTTTATACTTGATAATGTCTACTTTTTTTCGACTAATTTGGTATAATGCACAAAAGGCTTTTTTACAAACGTAACTTTGCTGATTGTCCAAAACCAGAGAGTATTTATATGAATGAGACTTATGCTTCACATCATTTTTACGTACACGTGCGACCGCCTCAGAAGTAATACATCTAAATAATAAGGCATTTTTAGTATTGACATCAAGATTATAAAAATCATCTAATATAATTTCCGTTTGTCGACATTGAATTTAGTACTGCATTTCAATTTGCACTTTTCAGCGCATAAGCAACCTGAGCAAATGGTTTGGGAGCTACAATATTCCCTTTACTTGAAATGTAACTCTGTCCCTTGTCTCTGCAGAGTTTCGCAGCTCGTCTTTTCCACGAATTTGGGTGTTTGGTTCGCATTTTTGAATTTCTAGGTTTTATAGGAAATATGTTAATCCTTTTTGTACCCCTAATAGTTATACTTTGTTCATTGTTCAGTATTTGATCTCCATGAACAACGGAAGTAGGATGCATTGTAACATTCTGTTCAACGTTCGATTCCATCTGTACATTTTCAGGTTTCAGCTGAGTTGGTTCATCAATATCTTCATCAGAATCACTTCCTGACTCTGATTGGCTTGGTTCGTAGACACTGCCACTTGACTGGTAGTCATCGTAAGCTTCCGGAAACACTGAAATTTGAAATCTTCGATAAGTATAATATAGGTGAAGATTCCGATTCATTTTTTGGGTAATTTAAATGAAAAAAACACTTTATAACAAATCCTACAATATTTACTGATATATACTGTTTCACCAACTTCAAAACGACAAATTATATATTTTCTCAAATTGATTAAAAGAAAAACATTCTTATAAATAGATAGTGATACTTAGAATCTGTACCCAGTTCAGATGAAAATCAACAGTTAAATGGATTGTTTAAAAAAATAATAGTAACTATTTACTTGTATCGTGTCGTCGACTCTTTTTACCTGATAATTTAATAGAAATGTATTATTTTAGAAAAATAAAAATTCTGAGAATGGTAGAAGGAAACGTGAAGAAAGATTTCTTTTATCGATTCAACTGTGTACAAAATTGAGTCATTAAAACATTACAAATACGTAACATTGAATATTTTTGTATGCGCACCTACCTTCACTTGATCCGGCGCCACTACGTACGGCATCATCTTGTAGCGAAAAATCGGTATTGCCAGCCACAGGACAAACTGATAAATAATAATAATGTAATGTTGACTACGAAATATTTTTCTGTACTCACCACCACTTGGTCCCGCCAAGAACTGCATATTATAATCTTGAACCGTAGACAAGGTATGATATACCTTCTCATCATCTTCCATTTCTTCTTTTCCTGTAAACGTTTTAGGGTTATCAAAAGTTTTAAATCAATTTTCAATCCTACCAAATTAGTAATAAAATTACAAGTCAAAGAAAATATGAACTACTTACCGTCTCTTGTGTCAGGTTTTTCAACATTATATTCCCTAGATGGTGTAAAATCGGATACTTTATCAACATTTCTTTCTTCATTTTACGACTCTAGGGCCTTTGCACCATTCTCTTTCCTCGAGACATTTTTATTTCGATAAACTCTATTGTACCTTTGACAAATCGTTTCCCAAATCTAAATCACTTCCGCAGTGACAATGGGCGCGTTCAGCCACGCTAGTGCCAAATTAGCGCTAGCAGCAGCGCTCTGTGAAAGCGCTTGAAGGTGGCTGAACGTCTATGCTTTGATACTATGACAAACATCACATACACATAACGTTTAAATTTGTTTGATAAATATAAAGTTTTATATTATCTTTTCGATGGAAAACCTCATTAATTATTTAATATTAGAAGAACTGGCGGATGAAAATAATATTATGGATAATATTGTGGAATTGATTCCACCTCTAATTGGTAATCAAGAAGATCTTGAAATATTAGCGTTAGATGCAGAAAATCCTGTAAGAAATATGAATTATTTCGAAAGTAATTCCAAGATACCCAGCGCAAGACTTTTATGAACATTTTAGAATGTCAAGAAATGTTATGGGAGTAAGTAACGAACAATTAAACAGAAAGTAGAAATACACTTGTATTTATATTCCTACTGAGTATAGGAAAATTATAATTATATAATTTCTATTCCAGATTATCATTCAACAAATATCTTTAAGAATTAATGTTAATAGTACAATTCCTACAGAGAAAAAGATTTTGTTCACTGTATGGATGATGGCAATGCCACTTAATATTTAATGAGATATGTGGTAAATTAAATGAGATGATTCCAGAGAAAATTAAATGGCCAACACCTGAAAAATGTATTTTGGAATCAAATATTATGGAGAATAAAACCGGCTTTCCTGGAATTATTGGGTCAATTGATGGCTGCCACATACCCATTGGGCATATGCTTATTGGGTCCCAAGTAGCAGGTAGTTCAAAAATAGCGTGCTTATTGGGTCCCGAACTTTAGTCCTACCTGAATAATAATGTATGGATTCGGTCCCAGCCACCTGTTGTTAAACCAAATGAAAAACAGGTAGTAAAACTAATTTAAAAATTTGATATATTTATTACATTGAAATATTATTGTAAAGGTATACATTTTAGGATTTAAAAAAAAGGTAAAAATAAAATAGAAACACATATACATAAGATATATTATAATATACATATACAATTAATTATTAATAGAACAATAAAATGAGATACATTTAATGAAAAAAAATCGACTTATTTTTCCTTTTTCATATTCGTCAATTTTTTTTGCTATGAAATTTTCGCGATTTTTTATTTTATTATTTCGCGTTTTATACATAATATGTGTACTTTGCATTTTAACATAGGTCTCCATTTGAAATTCTTTTAGTTTTTCAATAAAAACAAATATATTCGGGTGGGCTTTATAAAAAGAATTATTAAAATGGCTATGAAAGGATTCACAGGCATTCGTAGTGCGAGTAAGATCCGCTGAATTTTTTGCCCAAAGGGATGGAGGAAATAAAGATTCTTCAGATATATAATTTTCAATTAAATAATCGCAATATTTTTTTATGTTTTCCTGGTCTGGTGCTATTGAAAGCAAATCAAAAATAAAACAATCACTCACTTCCCTAGGAGGTAAATACGTTAAAGCAAAGGTCATCCTTAGCCATCTACCAACTTCAGAAGATTCCTCGCTGTACATTGATATTAAACCACATTTTTGTATTTTTTATACCATGACTGTGCAAGGTGAAATCGACAGCCAATAACATGGGCTTTTGGCCAAACTTTTTGAATAGCAGTATGAATACCTATTTCAAAATCTATAACTGCCTCAGTGATATGTAAGCTAGTAGAGTGTTTTAAAGCGATATCTTCGAGAATATTAAATAATTTTTGATAAGTTGAACTACATTTATTAGGCAACAATGAAAACACTAAGGGAATGTAGTGTCCATTAAAATATCCATGTATAGTAAAGAATTGGCAAAAAAATTGTGGACAATAATTAAATGTGCCGTCTAAATAAATTCGATTAACTTTTCCCAAAAATTCAATATTTGACTTGCATGAAAATACAACGATCTGGTCTATTTTATTACTAAATAAGATAAATGGTTCACCAGTATTTGTTCCAATGTTTTTGTTTTTTAAAATATCGAAAGTTTCATCGATGTTTTTTGGCAATGCCGGCTGCATTTTCCTACGGGAGCAGTACATATACCTTCTAATATTTGCTACGTCATTTGTTGTAATGGTTGATGGCAGATTCTCTTGAAGTACACGACGAATAATTTTTGCAGGCTTTTCGGACAAGTCTTCAACTGCCTTGCGTTTGCAAGAAGAGCTTACAATTTGGCGATTCAATTTTTCTATATTTGCGCTATGACAATGCTCTTCAATATGTTTTGTCAAAGTTATATCTTTCGATTCACCCAAACTAAGTATATATGATTTACACTTTTTATTTGTACATATCCAACGCCTTTCTCCACTTTTTAAGCACTTTTGAAAACTATATTTAAAGTTATTTATCACTAACATTTGTTTTCCTTTTTCACTTAAAATAATATTTATATTCATTTTTAAAATGTTTAAAACAACAGACAAATTGATCTGAAATATGAAATGCACTCGATGAAATATAAACAATGAATGAAATAGTATTTAATTTAAACATTCAGATACAATAAAAAGAGGGAGGATTGGATTTCCGAAAAGAGGTACATTTCCCCGAAGAATATCTTCAGGTAGTTAAGTACCATTGGGACCCAATACGCCTATAGATAAAGGGATTAAAATTTACACATTTTAATCTATGACCTGCCGGGACCGAATCCATCCACACCGTACCCATTAAAGCACCTGCAAATAATCCCATTGATTATTATAATCGGAAATCTTTTCATTCAGTTGTACTGCAAGGTGTATGTGACTTTAAGCTACAATTCACAGATATTTTTGTGGGTATGCCAGGTCGTGTTCATGATGCCAGGGTATTTAGAGTCAGCCCTTTATATAATTTAATGACCAACTAAGAACATCCGTTAATTGATAACAATTTTCATATCCTTGGTGCTAGCGCTTATCCTTTGATGAACAATTTACTTGTACCATTTCGAGATAATGGTCATTTAACAGCCATGTAGACGAATTTCAATACTGTGCATAGTAGTGCCAGAAATAAAATTGAACAGGCATTTGGAAGATTTAAAGGCAAATTTCGCCGATTAAAGTATTTAGATGTGAATCTTGAAAATGCAAACATGGCAAATGTAGAAAACTTTATTGAAGTTGAAGCCGATAATATGAATTTAGCTGTTCATAAAAGAAACCTTATTATGGAACAAATTTATTAGTATTATGAAAGTAAATGAATAAGCAATAACAGATTTTGTAAAAATAAATCACAATGAAACAATTCTAATATTAATTAAATTGAGATCAAAACCTTAATCTTTGTTAAGGTGAGCATCATAGTTTTTATAAAATAATAAATGAAACTTTTTTCTGAAGATATTCAACAGAATGTAAATATTTTAACTTTCCTTTTGTAAGTCCTCCAATATTTTTTGTAGAATGAGGGTTCTTCTTTCCTGAATTTCTACATTTTTTTAAATGGCCTCTTTAATCTCTGCCAAATATTGGCACTGCTGTTCTTGGTTGAACAAAAATTTAACCCGAAATTCTTCCAGTCTTCGGTTTTTTCTTTTTACACCCCTACTTTTTACTTCGGCACAAGAACCAAGAGATGACTGAGAAGTAGAAGGTTCACTTGGTAGCACAGGAGTAACATTACTAGATACTACGTCCATTGTCAACGGAGATATTGCAGAATTATTTTTAGATGTACAAGGCATTGAATATATTAAATTCTTAGGATTAACAGTTGCATCCCTACAAAATATTTCATCCAACAAGGAAAAAAATTCCCAATTCTTCCTACCTCGACCCGTTTTTGAGGCATTATCCTACATGGAACGGTATGTCACTTTCAAGTTTCTAAATTTTTTATCACAAGCATCTTTGGAAACATAATATTTGTGTTCAGACATCTCATTTGCCACCTTGCTCCACAACACACTTTTTTTGATTTTAGGATTCCTAAAATTTTCGTATATCCTATGGTAAATAATAATATCAATTAATAATTTGGTTGCTTCAGTGGTCCATTTAAAATATTCTGGTCGTCTAGAACCGTTTCTGGCAGTTTTGGATTTTCAAGCAAAGTCTTCGGTTCGATTATATTTTTTTTGTTGCTTTCCAATAGTTGCGCTATTACATTACTCCTTAATGATTCATCTAAGATTATTATTATTATTAATTGAATGTTATGTTATCAACTAATTATCATAGCTTACCTTCATACAACAATTCTATCATATTCGTTGGTATATTTCCACGCAATATTTTTCCTTCAATATTAAATTTTATAGTTGTGTATGTTTCAATATTCTCCGCCATAATTAAATCTTATTAAAGATTAATTAAAACTAAACAACAGAAATTTAAAAGAGGTTTGAATTGTTGTTATATTGTCGTGTTTCTGTGTTGACGTTGACATAACAAACCGCTGACCAACTTAGAGTAAAATAGATTCGCTGGAAAAAATGGCGACCGCTAGAGCTAGCGCTCTCACTTAGCGGTCAAATCCGCCCACTGCTTACTCAGCGCTTGCCTAGCGCTAGCGTGGCTGAACGGGCCCAATATGTACTGACTTGTCGGTAACACGTGATCAATGTCTTTTGAAGTCGTTATGACGCAGCCGCGCAGCTCACTCCGCACATGGCGCTAAAACGTATTATTGTGAAGTGGAAGAAGGGGGTTCTGGGCACATAGCTTCTTCTTTCACAGCGTATTTGATGTTCAATGTAACATAGCTCCTTCTACCAGTCAGTATCTTCTCAGATATGAAGAGTAGAAGCTAATCCTGATGGGACAAGTTACATATGCACATAACTTCTTCTTCCATGACAAAATCGAATATTTTTAGAAAATTTCACTTGACCCCTTCTTCCACTTGCCCCTTCAATTGTTTTGAATGATTAATCAATATGAGGTAATATATCTTCTGTATGTTCCTTGTGGTATATTATTCATTCTTTTTTATATTTTCTTGGGAAATTAAACCACAATATTTTTGAATTCTTTATTTCAACGTTTCGGTAGCGTTCCAGCTACCGTTGTCAAGAAAAAATAAGTAAAAATTAATTTTTTCATCCCTAACTGACACAACAGAAAAAATTTGACAACTAGACAATCAAAAAATTATTTTGAAGTTTAAGACTGCAAAATTTTGTTATCAAATTTTTATTAAGGTCCATTCATAGTAGATCATATCTGTGGCAAAATGTGAAATGAAACACTTCATTTTATGACATTCCAACGATATGATAGTCTACTAGAAATGGAAATCCAGTGAAGTGCACGTTCCAGGAACGGTTTTTATTGGGATAGCGCGTTTCTTTCGCTTATATTGGAAATGTTGTTAATAAAACGCGTTTCTTAATAGTTTTTTTGTGGTTTAATTTCCCAAGAAAATATAAAAAAGAATGAGGTAATATATTTCACATTTTATTCTAACTTTACGAAAAATACAAATAAACCATTTAAAATAGGTAGTTTGCTAAGTTTACAAAGAACAAATTTCGATTAAAAATTGCTATGGACTGAACGGCATAGGATTATCCGTGATTATTAAATATATATACCCAGTTTTACATAACAATTAATTCATCACAATAATTATTTTACTTATTTTTTTGCATAAAAATGCCTTGATTATCTACCAGAGATCAAACAAACGTACCGAGCACCACGTCAAACTGATTGAGCTACGACAAATTGCACCTGCTTCGGAGTTACGACATTCTTATAAATAAATAGCTGGGGAGGTAGACTTCCTTCCTACGTACTAGTTTTCTCTTAATAGAACTATGGACAGAGTCCACTTCTATTTGGGTATGACCCACTTCAAGGTATTTTTGTTCTATTGTAACACCGAATGTTTTTGACAATTTAAGTAAGGCATTAGATAACTTAACATTTCTGTTTTGGTAGCAGCATCCGTCACTCCAAATGACAATTTTTTTTTGGTTTATGTGTTTGTATTTCAAGATTTAGAAATGTTGTTGCTATAGATGCAAAGATCCGGCATCACCTTCGTGCCATACGTAATAAGTTACCTTCTTATTTTATAATAAGTCAAATTGTGGACTTTTAGTTCGGTCTTATAATAATTGGCTGCTGCATTCAATCTAGGTGCAAGTAACACGGCTTGGAGATCTACTGTTTAAGATAATATCGTTTTATCATTTTTGTCCATTTCCTTCTCATTACGTGATTCTTTTCTATTAATGTGTGAATGGTAAATTTCTTTAGTCACAGTACCATTCTCAAATGCTGAGCAAGTATTGCATTGATCTTTTTCAGGGCACCATATTTCTAAATTTAGTTTTTTGAAAACTTTTGTGAATGTTGTCCATGAAGCTCTTTTTTTATTTTCTTCTTCGCATTTTTCTTCATATACCCTGTGTACATGCCTGTAGCTATACCATATTGGTTCCAAATATAGTTTTGTTGTCGACGCCCTACAATAATATGACTCTACCTTCGGCAGGTTTTTCAAAAATTTTTTTAAAGATTTGGTAACAGTGTTTTCTCCTTGAACAACATCTTCAGGTCCCATAGTCGTATCATCAGACGTTTCCTCCAAAACCCAATTTCTTACTGTTTTTTCGCCAATACTAACTGTAGTCAAAAACATTTTCTTGCACACAACTTTTTTTGTTTTGGTTTCTTGATATAATTCTCCTTCTACATCATTCACTATTAAATGATATCTGAAGCTGTCGTTTTTCCTGCTTGTATCTGTAGTATTTTCCGTCTATGTTAAGGAGCAATTGGTAATACTTGTCCTCGGATAAATTGTTTTTTTGCGTCCCATGTTGGCAAATCCCAGAAAGAATTAAACACTTGTTTTCTATGATTGTCTGTTAGTTCATAACATTGAAAATTCTGTCGTGGCCCACCCTTCATATTTTTTACTGTGTGACCAGTACATTTCAATCCCATGGATCGTTCTTGCCTTGATATCGTTTGGCAATATTTTCCATTAATATTCTCTTCAAAACCTGTGTAAGCTTTGCCGTGCAGTCTGAAATCAGTATTTCTTGCCCTCTTCCACAACTTAGAATTGCCTTGTCCTTTGCTTTTTATTTCTCTGCCTTTACGGCAATCTATCTCAGCTTGATTTGCACCAGGTTCCTGTACGTTTTCTTGTGCTGATGTACTACTAGCGTGTTCTGATGGTTCATGCTCAGATCCTGAATCCTCCAGCTATTCTTCATCTATAGTTCCGTCAGAATTTATTTCTTGGACATTTTCTCGTGTTTCAACACTAGCCGAAAGGGGTTCCTGTCTTTGTATTAAAGAATTATCATTTGACAAAGCAACAACGTTTAGGTTTCTCAATTTGTTATTTTTAATTTCTACTTTTTCCGTAATTAGATTTGTTAATTTATGATTTTGTAGAAATGGATATCAATTGATGGTTTTATATGACGCCATTTTGCGGTGGATCGATTGTGGTGCTATCTACCGGCACGTATTGAAAGTAGGTACAAGGTAGAAAACTGGGAAATAAACTGTAATTAGTGTACAGCTATCTACTTTCAACTCACTTAATAATGTTAATGTTGCCATGTTTCAATTATAAACTAACTAGATATTCCAGAGTTTTTGTAAAAAACCAAGACGCACACCTTAAATATGTTTGTGGTATTATGAATATTATGTTTTCGTGTACATTCTAAAATTATCAAGTTTATACATAATATATACTAGAAAAAAGGTTTCTTACAATTGTGTACTTTATTTGTTTCAAGTTACATAAATATTTATTATTTGCCACACTTCTATTATGGACAAAGATAAGTAAGTGTCACAATATTACCAGCGCGTGGCCCTTTTGGAAAACTGAAACCATGGTATTGCTAGTATTGTGACACTCACTTATCTTTCTCCATAATAGGAGTGTGGCGATTGGCGAACAATAAATAGATAATGTTCTCAACTTAGAACTTTTATTAATATCACAAATATATTCAAGTGTCTCGGGTTTCCACAGGAACACTGAAATATCTAGTTTGTTTATAATTGAAACATGGCAACATTGATATTTTTAAGTGATTAAAATGTAGATGATGCCACATTAATTACCCTTAGTAGTTACCTATTTCTCTATCTCAGGCCTACTTTCGATAAGTGACGCTAGATGTCACTCCAATACGATCCACCACAGTATGGCGTCAGCTGAAACCATCAATTTAGTGAATAATCTTAAGTTTTCAAATTTTCAACAATCAAATAGACAGCAACTAGAATTAATTCAAATTTACCTTTAATTACTATAAGTATGTAGTCAAAACGCAGATAAACCGACACAAACCACATGTAAACAGAACGTAGATTGACATACGAGTAATTGCAATAACCAAAAAAACAGAGATAGAGATATAGGAGCTATTTGCAAGTAAGCATTCTCTGTTTCACTTTAGCCTTCGACATGTGAGGTCTTGCTATTGTATAAAATCGATAATTTTGAATACTATGGTGTTGCAAACTCGAAATGGCACTTTTTTGACATACGACATATTGAAGTAACGGCGACGATATCGCTTCCTCAGTAATAAAGTGACCCATTCCAAATAATGTAACTTTAGGAAAATAATAAAAAACTATCTTGCAATCGCGATTTGAAAGTTTCAATTGAATTTGTAATTAGATAGTTTAAAAAAATTATAGTTTTTATTGCGTTTGTTAAATTTTGAGTAATCATGATTACAGCTGCAATAATTTGAAGCAACTATTAAGAAAGCACAATGTTGATTATTGTAATTGAAAAAAATTAGTTTCACTTGTGTCGTTATTTGACAAAATGTCACTATCCACGACCAATATGTTATTTGTCGGTATTATACCGTTACTCACTCAATGCAGCTTGTAGTATTCGGCTTCAGTACCTTTTATTATTAAAAATATTGAGTATAATTTATAATACGTCATTTTATTCGACATTCGTGGTAATAATTTTTATTTAGAGAAATAAATAAAAATGAAATGTAGTTTATTATTGGAATATTTAAACAATTATAACAACACTAAATCTAATAGTTGAACTTTTTTTCCTCCGATTACGAAATAGCTTCATAAAAATCAGCATAAAGAGGGGGAATCTACTGCTTAGACAGTAGTTTTCTCAAGTCCTTTTGTTTGTTGCTGCCTAGTTGCTGTCTTCCGGTGTAGGCGTTTTCAATGGTTACTTCTGTTGAAGGTGGCATCTTCTTTCGTTTATTTACCCCATTGCTCCTGAAGATTTTTACAATTAACAAATGCATGGAACTCAAGTTCGTGGACGTAAAAGGGAGTACCTGTCTTCTTGGCATTTTTTATTGAAGGTATATACTGCTGAGGTGTATAAATTGTTCCCGATTTGAGGTTTTTCTTTATTTCTTTCTCTACGAGGCCTTGTACATTGTCACCTTCATTTTGACTATGACCTTTAATTGAAAATTTGTGAATAATTGTATCAATATTTTTCAATGTAGTTACTGCATACAGGTATAAGCTGGTGATATATTTGTTCTTGGCTTGTTCGCCGCAATTATCAGAATAGAAAATGATATTCATGGGATCAGTTGCATTTTGGTCTATCATCTTCAAATATTTATAGACACAAGATCCAATTTCAATAGAACCCCGTTTTGCATCGGTTTCGTTCCAGAAGAAGCAATGAACATGATCTTAAGGTGCATGTTTTTTAATCTCTTCCGTAATTTTCTTGGTTAAATCTACAATTGTGAAATTATAACTGTTCAGCTTAGATTTGCAATAAAACGCAGAGGTATCACCTCGCGGAGATGGCAACACGGCTTCTAAGTCGTATATTGCGACTATATTAGTTTGTTTTATATTTTGACGGTCCATTGATTTTACTTTTCGTCTTTCATCTTTTTCTTTAAGATGGCTATCGTATTTTTCAACTATTTGCAGTTTTTGCTCTTGCGATAAATTTGCGTATTCAAGGCAAAGATCGCATTGATCATTTTTAGGTCGATGGAATCCGATGTTAAATTCGTTGTTGAATATTTTATATGAGCAATATTTACCTGGATCCTTGTTGCTTTCCCTTTGAGATTGTTTAAAATCGGTGTAAAGGTCAGTAATAGTTTTACTTCCGTCTATGTATTCTCGACTTGAGTCAGATCTCACGTAATGGGCCTCCATTCTGGGTATCGTATTTATGTGGTTTTTAATACCTTCTACAAGCGTTAGCGGTATCTGCTTAAGACGATTATGCTTACCTCTACCGTCTGTTTTCATAAAACCATGTGCATCGCGGTTATTTTTGACTGTGCGAATATACCTGTCGGATATATCAAGCGTCCTCATGAAAAAAGTTTTACTCAACTCACCTGTTGCGGCGATGAAACATTAGGTGGCATATTTTCCAAATTCTCTATAGCTGCTCTCATTGCCGGCCCACTAATTTGTAATGATTTGGTACTATCTTCGACATGAACAGCTACTGCCTACAACAAAAACATTAATAGTATTGTTCAAACACAGCGATATTATTTAGTTCAACCCACCTGCTCCTGCAATAAAATGTGAGGTGGAATATTTTCCAAATTTTCCATAGTTGCCCTCATGGCCTTCCATGGTCTAGTATATTGGGATTTCCATCAATCAAATTACTATTTTAATGCCATGCTATAATTACCAATTTTCGAGATCTGTCGCTCATCTTAAAAAATATTGGAAAAATATACAAAAGTTGAATAAAATAGTGACTAATGTATGAATAAACCATTTACTTTTATTCACCCTTAACCCGAGACAACGGTATGTCATACCGCTATACAAATTTTAATCTCCAATATTCTCGAATATTACTGAGCTGTATTGTTGGCTGCACAAGTACCTTCATGGAATTCTGTTACAAGTAAAATAAGCAAATTTCAGTGTAATTCTCGTTTCACTTCGTTAGTTAGACGTATAATAATAATAATGATGAGATCGATTGGGCCATAGCGGAGCTGGAGCGCTATTCTGTACGCGGCATTGACAGTCGTCGGTATCGGTATTCTAGCAACAGCCATCGGTTGCGCTGCCGACGGGGCTAATATAACGCTATTCTGTATGCAACTGCTTTCGACGCTCGGAATTGCAACCAAAAATTATCGGCATAGAAGTGACGTCACTCGATTCGGTACATGTGGCCAATGAGCGATGAGGGTAACTGTCAAATTTGTAAACAAACAAAAGTTTAGAGGTTAACTGGGAAATTATTCCTCAGGAAATAGCCCAAAAAATGAAGAAGAAGATTAATGGTTATATTTTGGTTTCGTTGGAAATTAGGGTTATATAATTAGATAATAGATAGTGATAGTGACATATTTTTTATCTGTTAACATAAACGATACAATTCATGTTTATATTAACATTAACAACTTCAAAAACTCGAAATTAAGAGTCAACTAGCGTTGAAGAATTGATCTGTCGTTAACATATATCTCTTTTCTTTAAGTTTCAAAGGTAGGATAAGAACAGATATTAATTATTTTAAAGGAGTTTCTTGCTCTATCAAAACTCAGCGTTATAATACCGCTCAGAGGTATCATTTGATTTAGTACATTCAAATTTTACTGAAGGGAAATTTTGTGTAAAAGATGGGAAGGACTTATAAAACACTATATTAGACACTATACACAATATAGTTACTCTTCAAATATTAAAAAGTCACTTAAATAATCCGTAATTCCAGCCAAACATCAACAAATAATGAAAATTTCGTTTCAACGGAAATTGATAACGGTTACCGTGGGGCTCATTAGATCACGGTAGACATACCGATTCTCATCGACTCGAATTCGCGATATTGGTCGGTGAAAAGGTATACAGAATGCCGCACATGCGACTTACCGACAGCTGTCGATAACTGAGTCTTACCGATACCGATTTCTCTCCGAAATGAGTTACAGAATAGCGCTCCTGGGCTCGATTATTGTCTCGTCTTATGAAGAAAACTGCGCCGAAAAAACGAGGAAGGAGGGTAAGGGCCACAAATGGTGGAACAAATCTTTGGATTCGCTACGGCAACATACCCGGCGCCTATTTAATAGGTCTAGGAAGACAAAGTCGGATCTGGATTGGGAGCAATACCGCCAGAAACGAAATGAGTACAAGAGTGCGGTCAGGTTGGCTCGAAGAGATGCCTGGCGTGCCTTCTGTGAGGATATCGTCTCGGTACCTCAAATGTCAAGGCTGCGCCGGATCTTAACGAAATCACCGGACAGCGCTCTAGGCTGCATGGAAGCCGCACCGGGTGTTTTCACCGAAACCCCGGTGGATACCTTGCAGCATCTACTGGAGACACACTTCCCCGGTTGTGAGGGAATCGAGCGGGAGTGTCCTGACATGGGTTATGTAGGTATACAGCGACCATGTAAAGAGGACTATCTTCTAGCAAAAGAAATAGTCACATACGAGCGGTCATTCAGACCATACAAGTATCCGGGGGAAGACCAAATCTTCCCGGCTTTGCTTCAACAAGGCTGGGAGGCCGTTGGAACAATTCTGGTGCATATCTTTCGGGCCTGTTTGGCACGCAGGTATGTCCCTGAACAGTGGAGGCAGGTGTAAGTCGTCTCCATACCCAAGCCTCCGTACCACATATACGGTGGCTAAATCCTTTAGACCCATTAGCCTAACATCCTTTGTGCTGAAAACACTGGAGAGGGTGGCTGATCGATACATAAAGGAAAAGGTTGGGCTTAGGTATCCTTTGCACAACAACCAACATGCTTTTAGGTGTGGCAAGTCAACTGAAAGTGCCTTACACCAACTGGTAACTCGGGTGGAGAAGGCGATGGAAAATGGCGTGATCGCCCTGGGAGCTTTCTTGGATATACAAGGGGCGTTTGACAGCACCCCTGTAGAATCCATGTGTAGGGCTGCGGCAAATCATGGAATAGAGCCAATCATCACTCACTGGCTTGGGGCCATGTTGTGCAACCGTGCAGTAGAGGCCACATGGTAAGACCATGTGGCAAAAGTAATCGTCGCTAGGGGATGTCCGCAAGGGGGTGTTCTTTCGCCCACATTGTGGAACCTAGTCATTGACGAGCTAATAACCCTTTTAAACGGTGAGGGCTTTCTAACGATTGGGTATGCCGATGATATCGTTGTCCTTGCTGTTGGAAATTACCGTTCTCAGGGACCTCATGCAAAGGGTTCTGAATAGAGTACATGGGTGGTGTAACGAACACGGACTTGCAGTTAATCCTGCCAAGGCTAAGATAGTTGCTTTCACCAAAAAGAGAGGTATAAGACCTGAGGGTCTAAATCTTGATGGAGTACCACTGCCGGTGGTTGAACAGGTGAAGTATCTAGGAGTGATCCTTGATAAATCACTGACATGGAAGGCTCATCTTGATAGTCGCCTAAGCAAGGTGACAAACACGTATTGGGCCTGTAGGAGAGCCATTGGTCCGAGGTGGGGACTGACCCCCAAAACGATCATATGGTTCTATAGAGTGATTATGCTGCCTATGCTCACATATGCGGCTCTGGTCTGGTGGCCGAGGGTAACCTTGGTCACGGCTAGATCGCAACTGGCACGCCTTCAAAGGGTGGTCAGTTTGGGGGCAACTGGCTGCATGAGAACTACACCAACTGTTGCGATGGATGTGATCCTTGGTCGTCGGCCTCTTCACCATGAGATCGAGGCTGAGGCGGGGAGGGCTTTCCTGCGCTTGAAACGGCTGGGATACGTGCGAAGAGGGGAAGAGTGCAGGCACGTCAAGAAGCTCCGGCTCCTGGAAGATATTCCAGTTCTGGCTCGAGCGGCTGATGAATGCCTGCGTAAGTACTACTTCGCTACCCCATACAGGGCCATGATACGGGATAGAGTCCTGGGAAAAAGAGAGGAATACACAGCCTAGTGGGACCGTCTGGTACACAGATGGCTCATGCTCAGGTGATAGAGCAGGGGCTGGAATTTACTCCAGGAACCCAAGAAGACAGGTTTGTGTACCATTGGGTGAGGGTGTGTCTGCTTATCAGGCCGAGATATATGCTATCTTGGATTGTGCGCAGATAAACCTAGACAGAGGTTATGTGAATCGACGCATAACCATATACTCCGACAGTCAGGCAGCAATTAAAGCCCTGAGTGGGTATACCAGCAACTCAGGACTTGCTAACGAATGTCGAGAACTACTTGCTAAACTTGCAAGGCGAAACGTGGTGCGGCTAGAATGGATTCCAGCCCACTCTGGTTTTGAAGGCAACGAGATGGCGGATGCACTGGCTGCGGAAGGGGCGGCAGCTCCTTTCTGCGGCCCGGGCCCGACCCTGGGCCTAACAAAACAAAGAATACGCAAGGAGACGAAGAAGTGGCTGAGGAATCAGCACCTCGCTCATTGGAATGCTCTGCAGGGTCCTAGACAATCCAAACTTCTACTGAAGGGATGGACTGATGGACACGCCAGGGCAGCCACTGAACTACCAAGGAGTAGGCTAAAGAAGATAGCAGGACTCCTAACAGGGCACTGCTGTATGAGGAAGCACCTCTACAATCTAGGAGTAGAGGAAAGTTCCCTATGTAGGGGTTGCGGCATGACTGATGAAACGTCAGTTCATGTTCTCTTAGAGTGTCCACACTGGGCTGTATTACGCAGGCGAATCTTCGGAGTCACTGTCATGGCTCCTGGAGACACAAGCAGGCATCCACTGAAAAAGGTTGTGGCCTTTATTGAAGGGCTCGGCTTCATGGATGACTAGGTAGCAGGATTGGCACAATGGGCCCGCCAGTGGCCTCAGTGTCGGAGCCTTGGCTTGAGTTGTCCAGGACAAGGCTCGCCTGCACATTTAGTAGTAGTAGTAGTAGTAGTAGACGTATTTTTATAGAAGAACTTGCTTTGGATCTTGTTAGACCACATATGAAGAAACGATCAGAAAATCCCAAATTGAATAAAGAGCTACACAACTTAATAAAGGGGACACTTGGGAATGATAACAATGATCAACCATCGCCTTCAAAGGAACGGCTGGATGTAAAAAAAACTTGTTCCGTCTGTCCTTACCAAAGAAAAAGAAAAACGTTTCATATATGTGTTACTTGCCAAAAACCTATTTGCCTAGAACATGCTTGCAAAATATGCAAAAGCTTTATTTCTGACGATAAGTAATGTATCTGTACTTTATTGTCATGTGTAATGATTAATAAAAGTAATTTTCTTTGGAGTTATTACTTATTTCATAATACCGGTATGCCGTACCGATACTCTCGTATAGCGCTAACATTTTAGCTCCTCTCGGCTTAAGGGTTAAGTTTTCAATAACGTACAGACTTATTAGCAAATAAGTTCCCAAGTATATATATAATCAAATCTATTTTCAGTTTTAAATGACATATTCAGGAAATAAACACAAACATAGAACAGGTATTTGATATAATAATGACGTAAGTCTAAATACATTTCAATAATTTACCAAACATTTTGTCATACATAGACTGTTTTCTGCTTAGGCCATAAAATGACTTAAAATAACATGTTTGTATGGAAGGTTTTTTTGTGATAAACTGACTTAATTTCTAATGAGTCAGTTCAAAAGAAAATTAGATAGTAATCACTCACCTTTCTTTTAATAAAATAAAGCCCGAAAGTCGAATCGTCCAGACTTATCTCATTCACTAATGAAACAATACTAATTGAGACTTTTTCTGACGTGAGTAAGCGCGAAGGGAGGACAGTGTAAAAGAGACTCAAATATCATTGCGCGAACATTGTGCGCAAAGAAAAAGTCGAATTTAGACGGATCGGTAGGTGGGACTTATTAGAGCCATTTTATGATTAAAACAAAAATTCAAAATTTTCGAGTTAGGTCACTTTATTACTGAGCCAGCGATATATCTGTAGATTTAAACTATTAATAAAATAAATACACAATAAGCAATACAACTTAATATTTAACAAGGCGCACAGTGGTTCAACAACAATTAATTATCTATCTACGTGAACGACTGACTGGACTTGCTAAGGTGACCAGAAGTACATCTATTTGTACCATTGGCGGCGGTACGGGTTACTGGCTAACACAGCCAACCTGAAACTGGGACATTCTCGGCCCAACTGCTTCATTTTCTTTCAGCTCGTTCTCATCCTGACTTTTTCGGTCATTAGCGCGAACTGAACAAGGAACATCTTGAGTAAGCTGAGAAAAAAAAATCAAATATAAAACTATACCTTATATTCACCATAGGCCAGAAGACCAGCGTCTCTGGACAGAGACGGTCCAAGCGTCACCAGCCAGAAGGCACAGGCTTCCAAAGCCAGACAACCCAAGCTGAATATTTATCACCCGCCAGAAGACCAGCGTCTCAATACAGGGACGGTCCAAGCGCCACCAGCCAGAAGGCCCAGGCTTCCAAAGCCAGACAACTCAAGCTGAATATTTAATAAACGCTAACACTATTGAAGAGATAAAATAAAAATTACCTATTCCTCTATAATGTAGCTTCCCAAAATATCCGGCAACTGTTGTGCGGATGGATTCGGCTACATCGTCAACTTTACGCAGCTCGTAACGGTTATACGGCAATACTTTCGTAATTTTGTACGGGCCCAACCATCCAACCAACTTTGAAACGTATTAGATAGATAGATAAATTTTATTGTATTAAAAGAATTTACAATTCTTATTACAAGAAGTTCGGTCTTCACATACCACAGTGCGAAAACGAAACAACAACAATAATAAAGTAAGGAAAAACTAATTAAAATATACCTAATTTAACAAGAAAAAAAAATTTCAAACACAGTTAATAACTCATTCTTCTAGTACAAAGGCCCTCAGCTTCAAAATATTGAGAAGATAATTCACAACTTTAGTTAATTTAAAGAAATCAGTGGTGTTAAAAATATATATTAATTCGCCAAATGTCTTCAATTCTGAACATATGCTATCTCCTCTAAGTTCATTGTATATTGGACATTCTATAAATAAGTGCATTAATGTCTCGGTCTCATGCAAGTTACAAAGACTACAAGTTGCAGTCATATCCACTGTGTATTTTATACCTCGATAAAAGATTTTTAGAGTTTTGGAGCTACATAGTCTAATTTGGGATATTATTCTAATTATATATATTGGGCAACATCTTTGCAAATAACAATTATTTTCAGACAAAATTAGATGTTTGTATATCAAAGGATACGAGTAGTTTATTATTCTTTGTTGATCATGTGCTATTAATTTATTTTTATAAGATTGTAATATGTTATTTAAAAGTTTATTGGAGTTATTGTGCAAGAATTCTAACCACAGATTATCACAACCTGCATAGTCGAAGTACTGCTTAACTTGACCCAGAAAACTATACTTCACACTGTGACTGTTGATGGCTTTTAACCTCAAGAAGCATTGTTTAGTCAATGAACTATCATCCATGATTTTCACACTATTTAACCACAACAACGCCGATTTGAATATTAGAAAACTTAACTTAATGGTTTTAGTTTCTACTCTCACCATATAATTGGGAGTGCAAAGAGGCAGACACAGCAACCTTTTAAAAAAGTTCACCTGAACTTGTTCAAGTGAATCAGCATATCGTAGTCCCCAGATTCCAATTCCATATGATAAAGAAGATAAAATGATAGAATTGTAAAGTTCCATACGAGCATTCCAATAATGTAGTTTAGACCGACACATAACATTCATAACAGCACCAGTAGATTGGAGAGTCTTGGTTACTGTCCTCTGAGTCATATTTAAAAATAAAGACGAAGATGAAAAAGTAACACCCAAATATGTGAAATGTTTTACTACCTCCAAAGGTTCGTTATTATATTTAAAATTTAGTTTATAGTTGTTGTTATATCCACCTTTACTAAATATCATCAGTTTAGTTTTTTGTATGTTTACTTCCATTCTCATCGAGCTGGAATAGGATTCTAACGTTTTCAATTTCCGTCTAATATCTATTGGGGAATCGCCTAATATTACTATATCATCGGCGTATAGAAGAAGTAACACGTATTAAGAAAACAGGACTTGTAACAAAATTAAAACTCTACTTTAAACTTGTATCTATATTTTGTTCCACAAGCCAAGATAAAAAGTAAAATCATTTTTCTGTGTAGTGAAAGAGAACTAAAAGAAAATTAGTATTAATCACATCTGCTTTTGTAGGTGATGTGAGACAGAGAAAAATAGTTCAGCTAGTTGAATAAAGTATAGAAAGAAAATTACCTCTAAATTATTGTTCCAGGAAATTTAAAGCTTTTTCTTAATTTGTATTTATCAAGAATAAATTGTTATTTATGCCCTCCAAATTTTTGTTAATATTTTTTAGAATTGCAATATTTTCCTGGTTCATTTCCTGAACTGATTCTGCTAAGTTGTGTATGTTCCTTCTTCTTGAAGTCGAAGGAGTCTTGTAACTTGTGTTTTCTATGTTCAAGTGGGTACTTTCTGGTTCACAGTTAGTTTCAACAAAATTATCTTCCATGGCAACTACTGTTGCTGGGTGGATGTCCTTTAATGGTGTTTCATGGGAGTATTCAATAATAATTTCTTCTTCTATATTGTAGCTAGTTTCCTCTGAAAGTATGAAGATGTATGTATTATTATTGAAGCTTAGTCATAGGGAAAGCACTTTTTCTATTGGGGTGGAAGGACAAGTAGTACTAAACTTTTAAAAGCAGAGGATAAGGCTAGGGTTTCATCTGAAGCAGTAGCTTTCGAATAATTGCTTCATATCTCAAACAAGTAATATATCTGATGAATACATCCCAATCATTAAAATATATGGTACTGCTTTTACTTCAAGTCAAATATTAATAATCATACAATAATTGATGAAGATAGATAACTTTTTATTAGCATAAGTGTTCTAAAATTGCTTTTTCTGCAGCTTAAATTTCAATTTTGCATGGTTAAAAAATATTTTTTCAATTTTGTCTTGAGTATCTGTGTATTTTTGTTACGACTGTGATTATACCTACCTTTCAGCTTTTTCTTATTTAATGCATTTGAAAGGAGTGGTGGTAGTTTTCTTTTTACTCCCAATTCTTCTACTTTGTCAGCAACAATAGCTCTATCTCCCATTAATGACAGCAAACGTTGTTCAATTCTTGTTATCACTAATGATGTCCCTTCACCACCTCAAGTTTTTGTTATATCTTTTTTATTGGTGGAAGCCTTTGCTTTAATTTTTGACTTCCAGTCCGCGATTCTCTAAAAGTTACCAAAAAATGTTTCAGCATTATATTGTAACCTTGTCAAGGGACTTCAATTCACCCAACAGCTTCATATCCGTTTAGAATTATTCACAAGTAAAAACTTAATCTGTTATGGTACAGTTAATAAGGTAACTTGCTGTTAAATAGGCCATATTATAATATATTTTTAGAAAACAAAAACATACCATTCTAAATTAAGCTACTGTTACAAACTGTTGTTTTAGTTAATGTATGAATTTTAAATCAATTAGTTTTCTTAAAATAATAGATAATATAATCAAATGCCAATCATTCTGAGGGCAATTTACTTCATTCTACTTTGCAGGTGTAAAGACAAATGGGTTTTTTATATTAAATTACATTTTTTAATTACACTTCTGTACTCTCCTATTGATAAGGCTCCATACCCTAAAGAATTCAATTGAGAGTTTCCCAGAGTTTGTGTGTTTTTTCTCTAGAATTTAGCCCAACAAATTTGTTTGTTATTATCACAGGATATTTTTCTGCGTAATTAACAATCACTTCGTAATGTTCATTATTCAATCTCATTTTTTTACGTTTCCGATAAGATTAAGAACAACAACAAACTCAAATAATAAAATTAAAAATTTAGGTTAGAAATGAAATTGATGGCTCATTTTAGATTTAGGCAACAAAGAAAAAACAAAACACCCCAGTTTTTACAAGTAATTTGTCGTTTCACCCGATAGCACCCGAATCCATCCAGCGATGTATGAACATAGTGCCATTAAATCCAACGATCGCCAATCCACATCGCCGGTGATCTATCGCTTTTATTGTGAACGTAGTTCAGACCCAGGTATTCCACCTCCTGCTGTAAGAATTTACATTTATCTATGTTGACAGAAAATCCGTGAGATTTTAGAGTAGTTGAAACTAATCGTAAGTGTTTTAAACCTTCCGATTTAGTGCGAGACGGTATTAGAATATCATCCATATACAGTGTGACCCATTTTTAATGGAAACACCCCCCTAAAATTTGAAGTTGTGATGTTTTTTCGTGTATCTAGGGATATTTTTGTATTACTTAAATAAATATAGCAATAAGGTTGATGTAGGGTGTGATGGGTTAAGATTATTTGCATTTCACGTAACAATGTAATATTTATTCAATACACTAATTGTAAACTGGTATAACTAATTTAAGAGCAAAACTACAATAAAAAAATGAATGATTAATTTAACGTGTGTTTGATAATGTCTTTAGCTCCACTATCCGTTGGCCGTTCTGCCCCCTGCTTCGTTTGGTCATCGCAGTGGGAGGTTAAGTGGGAGTACTGTGTTCATTCGCTTTGGCCTTGTTGCCACATAAGAGGGTATTGAACATACCGCCCCCCTTGAAAGACTCTAGGCTTTGAAAAACTTGATTGGGTAGGACAGCAACTTTGGTCACAGGACGCTTGAATGTTCCTGTAACGGTTTTGATGGATACAGTGCGGATGATGCCATCGTGCCCAGGATGTATCTGCGTCACTCTGCCTGTTCTCCACTTTGAGGGTGGAAGACCGTCTTCCTTGATAATGACCAATACGCCTGGTTTCAATAATTGCGGATGCTGCTGCTTCCATTTCGTACGTGTCTGGAGCTCTGTGATGTATTCTTTGTTCCAACGTGACCAAAAGTGCTGTATCATTTGCTGCTTATGCTGGAATTTGGATAGTCGGTTTTCTGCTAGTCCCAGCAAGTTCGCCTGTGGGATCATGGTAATTGTTTCTCCGATTAGGAAGTGCGCTGGAGTAAGAGAGTTGGGATCATTTAGATCGTCAGACAGAGGACATAGGGGTCTGGAATTCAAACAAGCCTCTATTTGATTAAGAACCGTGACAAATTCCTCGAATGTTAAACTTGAATTACCGATAACACGTTTCAGGTGGTATTTGACTGATTTTACGCTGGCTTCCCAGAATCCTCAAAAGTGAGGTGCTCGCGGTGGTATAAAATTCCACTGTACACCCTGACCTGCTAAGTCATTCGAAATGGAAGTTGAATTATGTTTAAGAAAAGTCTTAAGCTCATTATTTGCGCCAACGAACGTTGTACCTTGGTCTGAATATATTTGTAAGCATTTGCCTCTTCGTGACATGAATCTGTACAAAGCCGCCAGAAACGTTCCGCTTGCTAGGTCACCTCCAAATGTTGAGCCTTTGTGGCAAAGCAAACGAACAGAGCTATATATGCTTTGCAAGTCTTAAAATTACGCCATTTACGGTCTCTAAGAAGAAAGGGTTCGGCGTAATCGACTGATATGGAGAAAGGTCGGGAAGGTGTTATGCGATCCTTAGGTAGTTTGTCCATAATATATTGCGTGGATTTTGCATTAAAGCGAAAGCAAGTTATGCAGTTATGGTAGACACGTTTTACTAAATTTCTTCCGCTGATTGGCCAAAAACGCTCACGTAATGAAACGAGAGTTAGTTGTGGACCTGAGTGGAGAAGCTTTATTTGTTCATGCTGGGCAATCAGATGTGTAATTCTATGTTTGGGGGGTAATACAATTGGATGTTTTTTCTGAAAATCATTGTCAGAATATTGGAGACGACCTCCTACTCGTATGACATTGTGAAGTATTTACTTAGGTTTTAAGTTTAACTCTCGGGAACTTACTATCTCGGTTCCTGAAGATAAACGTGAAAAATTAATTATATTGCTGCAAAATTTTAAGAAACTGAAACGAGGTAAAATTAGAAATTTTTCAAAAATAAAGGTAAATTGTAATCTATTTGTCTAACTGTAGAATATGGCTATCTATATTCAAAATTGTTTGAGTGTGAAAAATATTTAGATTTTAGAAAATCGTCAGGCAATTTTAACGCTATTATGAAGATACCGAATAGTTTAAGAGATGACTTCAATTGGTGGATAGAAAATTTGAAAAGCAAT